>OX422211.1:681130683-681430683 GCA_949130495.1 Sambucus nigra
GGCTGACCTAATGTGCTCGTAGTCAACACTCTGATGCAAACTCCAGATAAGTTTCAAGTGCTTTATATTCACGTCTGCTTCTTTTGGACACTTTCTTTTGCTGTAAACTACAAATAAATAAGCATTAAAATATCAGTGGCACATTTTATCAAACATAGAAGAAGCATAATTTCAAAATAAATAAAATGAAATAAAAATAACCTATCCCATTGCCATAGGGAGGGCATCTGGGACCCTGATACACTTCATCTCCTGATAAAGGACCATGTTGCCAATTTTTTATTACAACCCCGTGCTCAAAATAGTCCCTATTGGCATCCGGGAGATTGACCACTAAAGCCCTATTTAAAAATCTAGTTTTTAAATAAAAGGTGTTATCACCAACTGCCCATCTATAGCAAAACATGATTTCTGGAATTCCTATGCGAGTTCCATGGATTTGATTTAATCTATGAACCCCATTAACTATTCTCCATATATTGGGGGCTATTCTTGCAGGAACAACGTCAAAGTATTGACAGAATTCCAGACATAAGGGATTGGGTGGAAAAGAAAATCCACACTCAGCAACAAAGAGACTGGGGAACCAATGTCCCTCAGCCAAACGGAAATAGTCAGAAGGCTCAGAAAGCTCTTCCAGAACAACCCAGGAGGGAATAGAAAAATCAGAACGAAACTTATCAAGAGATTCAATAGGGTAAACCATGATGAATAAAAAGAAATGAAGAAGAAGGAAGAAGATCTTACAGAAAAAGAGTGGATCTGTTGACAACGAACGGTGAAAAGGATGAACGCACAAGAGAGTAAGATAATGGAAAACTCGAAAATACAAATTTGAAAAGGTAAAAGACGATGGGAGTGTCTGTGACGTTTAAATACCTTGCCTTGGGAAAAGGAAAAAGTAATGATTACAAAAAGAGACGATTACGCTACCGGCGGCTAGAAGGACAAAAAGGGCGCGACAATCGAAGCGGTTATAAAAATTCAAAAAACCCTGATTCTATGAATTTGGAAGAAAAAATAAATACACGAGAAACACTCCTAAAAATCAGGAGGATCATTTAAGGCTACCATATTTCGAGAAAGAATGTTCCACACTCCTCAAATTTCGAACTATGAAATATTGGGGGCTTCTGTTGATACTAAATTTAGTCTGCTGACATGGCCCAATTGAATATAGACACGTGGCAATCTACGTGGCAACAACAAATACTTCCAAGGAACTCAGAAGCTCCGAGGAACCATACTACGACGAGGAACACTGCTTCCCCGAGTAACTCATACGCTCCGAGGAATAAGAACTCTCCGAGGAACTCTTGAGTACCGAGAAGCTTAGGCGGTCCGAGCAACTCAGGCGGTCCGAGCTGCACCTCAAACAAAGCATTAATAGTAGGATAACCAACAGTTTGACTGTTCATTAAATGCTTATCATTCAGACTCATACGCTTAAGGGGCATTGAATGTATTACCCTTTCATATATACATCATTTAATGTATTACCCTTTCACATTACAGCCTCAGGGCTATAAATACATTATACAATCCTCATTGTAAGGGGACGGGAATTTCTTGAGATAATTTGTAATCGAGAATTCCCATACAATCAGAAATACCATAACAGTGGACGTAGGCCATTCTTATAAGGCTGAACCACTTTAAAAATTCTTTGTCTCATTTATTTATCTGTGATTGAATAATTAGATATGATCTACTTTTTTACATCAACACCTACCATTTCATTTTACCCAATACACCTTAAAAATCCTAAAAAGTCCTAATCGAGTCCGAATTACGAAACTGGTTACCGCGTGGAGAGTTAAAACACAAAAAGATAATAAAGGAGATTAAGTGCGCGAATAAGAGGCAATGTCCCATTTTTAAAACCGTAATCCGTTGATGAGATCCTTTCACCATGAAATTTTCGTCTTTCTAGTTGTGTGCGTGACTTTGCTTCCACTACATTTACTCTTTATATCACGCATATTAAGAGAGTAGCCACATTCCGAGTGATTCGTTGGAGAGAGCATCCCGTGAGAATTTGAAATCAAAGAGAATTTTCGAATAAGTAACGTAATGATCAATCGGTGGAAATTGACGGTTATATTTCTGGCTTCGCACACACACGCTACGATTTGAGACCTGTAGATATGACTTGATGATGACTATTTTCTGGAAAACTTTGAATTGCACAATTTTTGCGTATTTTGAATTTTCTTTGAGTCTAATTTTGTGGGTATATTCTCTGCAAACCCTCACGAGATACAACTCGTCCTACTAGGGTGACATAGGGGTTTAAAGGATTGTTGCATACGCTAAATGCAATCGCTCGCCCGCGAAAAAGGTATTCTATCCTAATAAAATGTTTTCAAGAGTTAAGCCATGCTAGGATTCTTTTACATTGCTTGGGAAGCGCAAAGTTCAAAGTTAGGGGGGTTTTATTAGTCATAAATTCTTCCTAATTTATCCCTTGATTTAGTTACTTTTAGCACCTTGAACAACGTAATCGAGTTGACTTTATCTCATAATCTATCTACTGACTAATCCTAATGAGTACACCGATTTTCTGGTATTTCGTAGTGATTTTTAGGTATTTGATGTCAAGAAACGAAATAAGGAAACCTGGAGAATGAAGAAAGAAAAGAAGGAAAGTCAAAAGGGTAAAAGTGTAGTTTCCACCCAAAATTCGGATGAGGTACCTGAAGAGAAGTTGAAGATATCACATTCATGAGCACATAGGAAGAAACGTCACCTCAATCGGAGTCCCAAAAAAAAAGAAATAAGTAGTCAAAGTTGAGAAAAAAAGTCAAATAGCCAGACCGATCCGCCCCTACCCCGAACCGGTCCGCTGTGCAAACTCCACTAGACCTCGGATCGAAAGGAAATCGAAGAAGGCAGAAATTAAAAGAATCGGTCTTCCCCCAGACCGGTCCGCCCCAAAATAAAAAGAACCGATCCTCTTTAGAGGTAGACTGGTCCGCCAAAGGCCCGGACCGGTCCGGGTATCGAGATTTGCAAATCTGATTTTCTCCTAAAAGAGTCCTAGTGCAGCTGAAATTCTTGAATTCTTAGAGGGTATAAAAACCCGTTTTATTATCATTATTTGTACGGAGATTTGAGGAGATTTTAGGGAGAATAATAGATTTTTCCTTTCTTTTCCAACAAACCCTAGTTTAGATACAATTTCCAGTTTTAATTCCAAGATTGAAGCTTTATTCAGAATTTATTTGATTACCAGTTTTATTCATTGCTGTTGTTACTGCTTTGGTAAGAATTAGTGAGTAATTCTCTCTTTTAAATTCTATTCTACATCAATTCATAAGTTTTCTTTAGATTAATCATGAATTCCTGCACATCAAACATTGTTTTCATTAACTTCAGCATGTTAGGCTAGATTTTCTAAGGCCGGGATACATGAACCCATCCTGATGTGTTAATTGTCCGTGTATAACATTAATCCTCTGAATTTAGTGATTTAATATGACCGTATTGCATAGCAACATAACAATTGTAGGTCTTTATATCTCGTTTTCCTCTGGGTAACCGTGATGATTTAGAATGCAATTCGGGTGTTACTATCGCGATACCGATTTACTCGTCCTCAGATTAAGTATGACGCGGGCTTGAACCTCATATACGTAATGCTTGGGAGTACTAAATTCTGGGTTAAATCAATCAGTTAAATTTACGATTAGTATTATAACTGCAATACACTAGGGTTGGGGGATTGTATTCCCGTCCTGTTTTTCTCATCACTTAGTTCAAAAGTTTTAAAATCATCTTTCATTAGCATTTTAGGTAGTTTAGTGTAATTGCATCTTATCATAATTTCATAATTGCATTTATTTATAATCATTCCCAAATCCAAATCATTTTTTCCTTTCATTTTAGAGTTAGAGTTAGGATTCTTCCACCTTTTCCTGTCGTCACAACTCCGTTGTCCTTTTTCCCTGAGGATTGATACCCGACTTACTGGGATTATTACTTGAGTGACAGGTTTGCACTTGAGCCTAGAGTGAACGCATTTCTGAGACACATTTTTAGTTGCGTCAGAGTTGGAAGATCATACTTAGAGACAATTGCCGTTATATCGACCTCAAGGAGATTAGATAGAGATTCAATTTATGTTCTTAGATGTAGTACTCATTATTTAAGTAGTTGCAGTAGTATGATTTATGTAGATGACATGATGGATCCCTACGATCGACATTGTCAAGGAGTAGCGTATCGGAGGGGTTCCTTATTTGGATTTCACTTTGCGAGAGGCCTCACGCACGAAACGCAGAGCAATGTTAAGAGTACAGAGAAGTTTTATCCTTAGTATTTTTATGTATGTTGTTTAGAGAATAAACTTATATATTGAAGCCTAATGTTAATGTGTGACGTACTAAGACTTATAACTGGTTTAAGTTTATAATTGGAACCACTAGAGCCTAGTAAGGCATATATGTGCATATTGAGGTGTGATTAGAATGAAAAGGATATTTTGGGGTTATGTTAAGATGGTGGGTTATGCGGGTATAGGCCATGCGTATGATAAGATGTTGTCCTTATATGGGTGGGGTAACTTAATTAAGGTTCCAGGGCACGCCTACGTGCGCGCTGTAGATGAGAGGTGAGTTTGGGGGTTTCACGAGAGTGCGACTCCACTTTAATTATGAAATAGTGCATCTATATTTATTATGCGCGATTAACACACTTGTTAAACATTTTACACCTCGGGCTCTGACCCGTTAATATTTATCTTTTGCTATATATATATATATATATATATATATATACTGTTACTACAGGTGTCCCACCCCATGGATACCAGATGCTTTTCTATCCAGAGTCTTGGGAGCCATAGCAGTTGCGGGCTGTTGCGGGGTTTAGATTGTAGTCGCTTTCTATTCCTTTGAAAATTTAGATATGATTCATGTTGTGTATCGAGTTTATACCCAAGAGTTATATGTAGTGTTTTATATTTCCTCTGTATGGTTGTTGTATTGTCTGTGACCCGACAACTTATTCGGGTATATTTTTTTTGTATGTACTTATTATGTATTGAGAGTATGTTCTTTCTTCATGCTGAGCACGTATATTCTTAATTCATTTTAATATTCATTCTCATTATTAGTTTGGATTCCATTGTATGTTTTTATTTAAATTTTGGCATCCTCTTTTATAGTTTCAGTTAGTTAGCCTTATCTATTTTAGTATGGTCGGTTAATGCTGAGAATGAGCCATCTGAGATTCCTAATTTAATGTAGTATAAGACTGGCCACCCATTATTATTTTAAGAGGGGTGTCACAGATGGTATCTGAGCATCAGTTTCTAGTGTCATTTGGATCTGTGCGGGTTTTCTGCATTCCTCCGCAAGCTTTCTTGATGTAGAGCCCTACTATTAGTATTGTTGTGTTCACTACATCTATTTCCTTCTGCGAGGTGTACTCACTTGAACGACGTTCTGACGTAGTTTCTCTCTTCTCAGACATCGCCAATAATAAGTCATCCCGAAAGGGGCAAGATGAGAGATGCAATACCCATAATAGATTTTGGGTACGCTATGACTGGAGGTATTTGCTTTCCACGACTCAGGTGAAGATAAGGAGGAGATTTCTAGTGGTGATTCCAGGTGATTTGACGGTGGTCGAGTGAGAAGGAGAATTAACTTGAATGGAGAATTTTTTGATCGAAAAGTTAAGTGCTGAGGATAAGCGAATAGTGAAGCCCATGGGAGGTTTAGATTGAGAAACTCCTCAACGTTTGTTAGGAAACTTGGTGATTGGCGACTCTTACCAGTGAAAGGTATGTGGTATTGTGCCATTTTCAGGAATATCATCTTCATTTAAGAAAGGATTGAGAAGTTAGAGAATTGGGTTCATTGAGTAGAACTAAAGGAGTTACCAGGGGTCGCAATAGTGTTTTGTCCTTCAAGATGATTAGGAAGGATTTTAGGGAAGATGTTTCTCTTGTGGAGAAATAGGCTTTAGGAAGAAAGTTTGTCCTAGAAGAAGTAGAGGACTATGAACAAGGATTCATGGATGAAGTGAAACAATTGGATTATGGAAGGATAGGGTGGAATACATTTCTTTGGGTTTAGATCACACTTTATGTGGTATTGGGAACGTCACATGTAAGGTATAACGAGGGTTAATCGTTATAACCCTAGTGTGTACAGAACTTCCTTGGAGGAAGGAGCGAGTAAGTGTGGCCTTTGTATTGCATATTTGGGATAATAGATCATCTCGCAATGAGCTAGTAGAGAGTTATGCTATTAATTTTTGGAAGTGCGGATTGTTAAGGTTTGTTGAGTAGTGGTTATAAGGCTATTATTTTATAGATAGGCTAGGAAAGGTGTTTGTAGTGTTCCAACGAGGGAAGGACTTGTCTTGTGGCAATACTTTGATGTGATGTAAAGGAATTGTATAAATAAGAGGTTCAGAGTTTGGCAGATCATTGTTGAGTGGCGAATTTAGCTCATGGTTGTGCTAGTTTTGAGAACTAGGTATTGGTTAGAGTATTGTATTTATTGAGGCCTTGTGTCTCGAACATAAGATGTTTGTTTGGCATGTCGAAAGACATGGAATTATTTTATATTATATTATTATTTAGGCCTTCGGGAAATATCTATAATTCAAAAACCTTTTATAAAACCTTAATCTTGGTTCAACTTATCTTAATCCCCGATATAGCTACGCAGTAGTGTAGTGGAAGGGTTCCTTGTTTGGATTTCGCTTGCGAGACCTCCCCCGCCTGAAAGTAGCGAATGTCAGGAATTGAGAAGAATTCAACCATTGGAAATTTTAAGCTTCTTATATACTTAGTACGCTATTATAGAATAATATGTTAGGGAGTTATATTTCAATTTTGAGGCTAATGAAACCGGGTTATTATTTTACGAGTTGAGCTCGGTTACATGGTGTATGGGCCCCCTGGGTAGCTAGTTTGATTTTTTTAAAGTCTTTATAGTTCGATGTGAGAACTGGGAAAGATAAGTATAGTGATCTTGAGGATAGATGTAAGGACTAGATGAGATTCGAAGTCCAAGGCATAACTTAAATTTCATGGATGAAATTCTTGTAAGGGGGGAAGTATGTAATACCCCGTGACTTTGGGACTGAGAAATTAAATTTCCGGGTGAAATAAAATTTATTTAAATTGGGGAATTTTAAAAATTTGGAAAGTGTGGTCCAAAAATTGAGGACGTTATAAAGTACTCCAGATGATGATTCTGAGTGCGCCATTAATTTCGAATTGGTCGAGATAGTCGAAAGGACTGTCCTTGGGTTTTATTTCGCATCCGAAATATTTTTAAGTTAGTTTGACTCTAATTGGAGTAAAGGAGTCATTTAAAGTGTGTATTATAACTTAAGTTGGGTGTTTTGGGAAATTAGGCTTATAAAGCCTTTGGGAGATTAGAATCTCATTCATGAGATTACGAGAGAGAGAGAGAGAGAGAGAGAGAGAGAGAGAGAGAGAGAGAAGCCCTAGAAAAAGAGAAAGGAAGAGAGAAAGAAGAAGAAAGGAAGAAAAAGAGAGGAGAAAGCTTGGAGGCTCTGGCTAACAAGTGATCTCGAGGACGATTCAACCTCTACAATTCTGAGGCAAGTGTTTAATCTTGCTAAATAATTCATTTGTGTAGTTTATTTCATAATTTATGGGTAAAAGAATTGGATTTTGGGTATTAATATCAAAACCTAGATTTTGGGACTAAAACTTGAATTTGATGTTTATATAGGGGATTGATGGCATTTAAGTTGATGAGATGAGATGTAGGTTTGGGTTTTGATGTGAAAAATATGATTGACTTAAAGATTGAGGGTTGGATGATAATATTTGGGTGTTTGGAGAGTTTGGTTTTGCTCAAAAATGGAAAAAGGGTCAAACATTTGGTATGGACGATTGACCGCGCCCAAGGTACCGGTCAGCCGCGCCTCAAGGGAAAAGCCTACTGCATTCTTCGTAGGGTAAAATTTAGACCCACGGTCGATCGGGGGTCTGGGATCGGTCAACCGGTCCTCTTGTTTTAGTCCAAAAGTGGGATTTTCTTTTACCCCTTTTTCTTTTGGGTTTTATTCTAAGGGGTCTTCTTAATAGACTTATTATGGAGGGTTATGATATAATATTAAGGGATTTGTGCCCTAGGAGGAATAGGGGCTTTCGTGCCTATGTTAAAATTGGTTTATGAGGGTAGGATGCCTCTTTTGGGAAGGAAAGGATTATGGGACTGAATGATAGGGAGATTATCTCAATATGATGGTGGTGGGCTATCATGAAATAGTTATGAAATGTAGAGATAGTCCCTTTATGTTTATGTGCGTATTAATAATAGATATTCCGAGGTATAGTGGGGAATCTCATTGAGGATGGGAGTTCTATTTAGAGATCAGAAGTGAGTTTAGATATGATTTAAGGTTCAGGACTCTTTGGGAGACTGGTAAAGGCTTGGCGTAAAATTGTAGGCCGAGATTTGTGTCGAATCCTTATAGTGATAAGATTCTATTCAAGATATGATTTAGGACTAATGAGAGGTAATTGTCGCGTATCCTTAGTGATGATAAATTCAAGGAATATATCGTAAATGTGTTAATGTTAAGGGTTCATAGGGACAATTGAACCATAGTCGGAATTGGGAGCGATTGGGTCATACTATCAACTAGAATAGTGTGTTGTAAATCTAGTCGGGATAGTTGTTATATATCGGTGCGGGATTAACGATGGCGATTCCAATAAGTGATAGGATCATGGAATGAATTTAGGATTGAGCTTGAGGTTTGTAGACTATTAGTTATGTGTATACCAATAGTCGAAATTATTACTAGATATATCAATGTGCTTTCAGATATAGATGGGATGTGTAGTGATTGTCACATACATTAAACTTTGGGTTGATAATCTTAATCTTGGATATATTGGAAGACTATTCATATCATAGGGGAAATGGATGCATATGCTTCAAGTGAGGGATCGTATTTATATAACGAATTAAGTTAATACGCTTGGAACGACGGCTAGTATATTGAGGACTATGTACACGTCTAGTCGAGTTTATGAATCTCATACATACGAATGAGAAATAGTGTGTATACATGTGTATATGTGTATATATATATGTGTAGATATGTGTATATTTGTGTATATATGTTGTGAATATCTATACCTTGTGTGATGGTTTGATTATATGATGTGATCATATGGATGTATCTATATAGTACGATTGATATATATACTTTTAGTGTGAAGCATACCCGGCACATGCTATCATCGGAAGTTGCGCGATGAGGGTGAGCCCCTGGCTTGAGGAGCAGGATGTGGATATTCCCCAGGTCATAGTCGTCCATTATTATTTGTGTGATTTTATATTTTTGGGGGTGAGAAGTCTTGGGTATGAGTCGTTCTCACTTGCCAGTTAGGAACTATGATCGCTTCCCATACGTTATGATTGATTTTATCGCCATAGCGGAGTGATAATAGTCCGATAGGTGGTGACCCCGGGAGAAAGTGAGTAATTCCTATAAGATGATAGCATGGTGCAGTATTTTGGTATCCTATAACCGTTTTTGTTATGTGGATTGCAATGTGTACATTATGTGTGCTATGTATACGTGGTTATAGGAATAAATGATTGCTTATATATATTTAAAGTAAATATATATTTATCTATCCTATATGTGAAGAGGATATGGAGTTTCTATGATGTACATCTTGGGTGATTTTGGTGTACTAGTTTATTAGGGTCGGAAGATCGTACTTAGAGACAATTGTGGTTATATCGACTCAAGGAAGATTCAATTTATGTTCTTAGATGTAGTACTCATTATTTAAGTAGCTGCAGTAGTATGATATATATAGATGACATGATGGATCCCTACGATCGACATTGTCAAGGAGTAGTGTATCGGGGGGGTTCCTTATTTGGATTTCGCTTTGCGAGATACCCCACGCACGAAACACAGTGCAATGTTGAGAGTAGAGAGAAGTTTTTTCCTAAGTATTTGTATGTATGTTGTTTAGAGAATAAACTCTTATATTGAAGCCTAATGTTAATGTGTGACGTACTAAGACTTATAACTGGTTTAAGTTTATAATTGGAACCACTAGAGCCTAGTAAGGCATATATGTGCATATTTAGGTGTGATTATAATGAAAATGATATTTTTGGGGTTATGTTAAGATGGTTGTTATGCAGGAATAGGCCGTGCGTATGGTAAAATATTGTCCTTATATGGGTGGGTAACTTAATTAAGGTTTCAAGACACGCCTAGGTGCACGTTGTAGATGAGAGATGAGTTTGGGGTTTTCACGAGAGTGAGAATCCACTTTAATTATGAAATAGTGCAATTATATTTATTATGCACGGTTAACACACTTGCTAAATATTTTTCCACCTCGGGCTCTGACCCGTTAATATTTATCTTTTGCTATATATATATATATATATATATATGTTACTACAGTTGTCACACCACATGGATACCGGATGCTTTCTATCCAGAGTCTTGGGAGCCGTAGCAGTTGCGGGCTGTTGCAGGATTTAGATTATAGTCACTTTCTATTCCTTTGAAAATCTAGATAGGATTCATGTTGTGTATCGAGTTTATACCCAAGAGTTATATGTATCGTTTTATATTTCTTTCGTATGGTTGTTGTATTGTTTGTGACCCGACAACTTATTTGGGTATATATTTTTTTTATGTACTTATGATGTATTGAGAGTATGTTCTTTCTTCATGTTGAGAATGTATATTCTTAATTCATGTTAATAGTCATTCTCATTGTTTGTTTGAATTCCATTGTATGTTTTTATTTAAATTTTAGCATCCGCTTTTATAGTTTCGGTTAGTTAGCCTTATCTATTTTAGTATGGTCGGTTGATGCTGAGAATGAGCCATCTTAGATTCCTGATTTAATGTAGTATAGGGCTGGCCACCCGTTATTATTTTAAGCGGGGTGTCACAGAAAGACCAAGTGTCTTGAAGAGGCTGAGCAGGGAGTCTACTTTTGATCGCCTAGGCCCTCGAGTAACTAGAGGACATTATAGGGAGTAGGATCGTCACCGTAATTACAAATAAGGGTCCATAAGATCTAGGGCCACTATGAGGGGCTCTGTGCGTGCCGAGTAGACCTCTCAGGAGGAGAGTTCAGCACATCAACACAATAAAGCCGCTAAATATTCCTCGGCCAAATCTAAGCCAAAGGAACAACACTGGAAGCGATCCATGCAGCGGTTGGAAGATCGACTGGGTGAAATGGCTAAAACCAAGATTCCATTGCAAAGGAGTTTTGTTAAAGGCTCACCTTTTATTCCATCTATCGTGAATTACCCTAATCCATCCAAGTTCAAGCCATCATTGGTCACTCCCAAATATGATGGGAAACCTGATGATCTCGTCCTATACATAGAGCAATATCAAGTTGTCATCGATATCTACTCAGTGCATAATGAGATGAGGTGTAGAGTTTTCTCTAGTTCTATCACAAGGCCAACCCAAATATGGAATAATAATCTCCCAATAGGTAATAAAACGTATTTTTAGAATAAATATTACAGCATAAATAAATTTAATAATTTTGAATTAATTTTGAAATAAATTAAATCGGATGGATTTAAATTTAAATTTAAATGGGTAAGATTTAAATTGAAAATAAAGTTTTTACGCATGATTATATAAATACAAGACTCAATTTGGTATAATGAATTCACGAGTGAAAAATAAATCATACATAAATAACTTTATAGGTGTGTGTCATTTAAACACAATAAAAATGTCCAAGTGGAATGAAAATAATTGGGACACGTTTTGGCAGGCTTTATGGGCTCGTTTAGGTGTTTTAAATATTTAGAAATGGTCCCGGTGTATAGGTATATGAGTTGAAAGGTTATTGGGCTAGTTTATATATGGGTTTGTCCCCATTTGGGGGTCTAAAAATGGGACTCTTAGCCTAACTCGGGATTTAGAGTAATATAAGTTAACGAGTGAGGTTGAGAGACTCCCCACATTTAACCAAATCTAAACCTAGCAGCCAGAGGATACCAAAATCAAAGGGAAGAGGAGACTAAAGATCCAAAGGGAAGAACTTAAGGAGAGGAGGTAAAGAGATTCAAGAACAAGTCATACAACCATTATAATCACGCAATAATTCTCTTCCTTACATTTAAATGTCCAAATTACTTCTTAAATCATTGAAGTTTTCTTCCATGTAGATTTTGGATTTGATGGGGAATTAATGGAAAAAGGATATAATCAAATCGCAAGTATGTAGACATTACAAATTCGAAATAGGTTAGTTGAATATAGAAATTAGGATGAGGCTAGGCTGATTTTTAATGATGAACTCATGAATTAGAAACTTGCTGAAATTGGGAGAGATAGATTCATATGTAGAGGATAGGTATTCATGTTTAAAAATCTGGAAACTTTGATATTTGAGATAGATTCATATGTAGAGGATAGGTATTCATGTTTAAAAATCTGGAAACTTTGATATTTGAGACCCTTGTTTAGGATAGAACATGGAGGGATTAAAGAAATGAAATCTGATTTGTGTATGTATGTAAAGGGGTTAAATTCAAGGATTTTTGGGATTAAAATCCATGTTAATTTATTAAAATAATTAACCTAAGATTTTAAACTAAGCCCTAAAGACTTGATTTAAAGTTTGTGTAAAGGTATAAACCATTGGGATGGGAGATGAAGGAGAAATAAGAAATTACGTATCAAGAAAACGTAGCAGATCTGACTTCTATCTATATCCAAATCGATTCGGCCTTCTTGGCGAATCGATTAGGCTCCAGTCCCGAATCGATTCGGCTCCTGGGATAGGTTGAGCTGGGACTGGGGTTTGGTTCATAATATTTTTAGAAAACCATACGAGCAGGTTGGATGGTGTTTGGGTAAACCAGGATTTTATTAAAAATACGTTTATGTCACAAATACTAAATGGGGAACTACTATAGGTGGTGGGATATTTTTAAAGAGGAAGAATTAAATAAATAATTAGTTGGTAAATTATAATGGCATAATTATTTATGGGAAGTTATTTGTGATATGTTTGGATGATTATAGGGAGATTACCTATATATAGTTTATGAGTATGATATGTACTTATATTTTTGTGTGAACATACCGATGTTTGTGGAAAGTCATATCGGTTAGGGTTACGTGCGTTCGGGACCATGGCACGCATTGGCACAGCTGGTCTAGGCGTTGTTATAGGTCATTTTAGGTACTACGTAGTAGTTCCATCAACGAGAGGTAGCTGTTGATGCTGGGATCATTTGTCACCGCTAGTCGTGAACTGCTGTACTGCGTAGGGACTGCCCACTTATGTGTATTTTGTGTTGTCTGATTGGATAAGAGATTCTTTTAGACTTACCGATAGAGTACGAACGAGACACTACTGGTAGGTTCCTTTAAGTGTCGCATATATGAAAGGACACACACACACACACACACACACATATATATATATATATATATATATATATATATATATATATATATAATGAGACTAATTCATGTGTCTAAGAACATAGACAATAAATCACAGACCCAATACTATGTAATGGGCATATTAGATGTTTTGTCACTTTTACAGGCAACATGGTTGGGTTACTTTGGGAAAAAGGTAATATGAAGTCAGATAAAAATATTTCACTATGTTGGTTACTACTTAGTGCATCTTATATTACATTGGCACAATTAGTAATTATTATTTGGGACTTATTAGGTTATACGGGATATATCACACTTAGAAGAGGGGGGAGATATTTGATACAAGTGAGTGATGATGGAGGTTAATTACTTTGAATTTACTGTGTTTGTGAACTTTAAATTTGGTAAGTTAATTCTTGCAACTTTAGGGCACTGACCCAAAAAAAAATATTTTTCCCCTAGGTTTGCTTAGGCAAGGATAGCGAGACTGAAGGAAAATTAGACTTGTTGTAAAGATATGCTTCTCGAAGATTCATTTATTGATTATAGATTATGTTGCTACTTCTTTATGTCTTTATTTATTTTGGACTGTTGTAAGGGCATAAGCCCGAAGTCATTTTACTTATTAGCTGAAACAGTATTTGTTCATGGTTTTTTTGTTGCTCGTGGATGATTGGTTTTATTACTATTCTGTAACACCCCATATTTTTGACGATTTAAATAATTATGTGATTAATTATTATTATGGGAATAAGTATGCGATTAATTATTGTTGTCAGATTAATTAAATTAAAATGTGTGAAATTAATTTGTTATTAATCCGGATTAAAATAATTATTAACTAGCGTACCAAGGGTTAATACTTATTGTTGAGAATTATTGAATATTACTGTGTGATATGTAATATGGAATTATAATATTTGATAAATTGTCGGAAGTGAGAAATACGATAATTTGGTAATTTAAGTCTAACGCGCGTGTGAGTCGTGTCGGGACTGATTGATTGGAATAAAAAGTGAATTTATTTTTATTAACTCGTATGGTCATTTCAAGTGCGCCGTTGAGTCTGGGAGGGTCGAGATAGTAAAAATAGTATACCCGGGTGTTTAGTTTGGGTCCCGGGGCAATTCTAGGCCCAACCGGCGTCCCGAGAGGGAATTATGGTAAATTATAAGTTTGGGATTAATTAATGGACGAAAATTGGGAGTTATTTTATCATCCAAGAAAAGTCTTTTAGGGTTGTGAGACACAGGATGGAAAGAACGGCCATAGAGGGTGTGAGGGAGAACCAAACTCCTAGAGGGAAGGCCAAATTATCCTCACCTTGCATAACCGTGACCACCAACGCGTAGATCGAGAAGAGAGGAATGCATTTATACCCACACCACCAACGGATCATACCGTCACATTCGAGGAAAGTGTTTATTACTTGCTTTCTTTTAGCAATAATCATGCTCATGTTAATGTAGGTGAAATTAATCATGATTTACATGTTAATTGGGTGAAAATTGGAGATTTAAATTATGATTAAGGACTGGGTTAATTAGTGGTTGGAATTCCTTCATGTATGTAGAGGATTAATCACGAAATTAAATTATATATTGATGAACGAATCTGAATTGATTAGGTTCTTTAATTGAAAATTTGGAAACTAGGGTTCATATGAACTAATTTGGGGATTTAATATAATTATGAGAATTGATGACGAATTAATGATCCTAGGATGATAGGACTGTTATATAAACTGCTATAACTTAATTGGGATTGATGACGACGTATTGGGTGATAAAATCTAAGAGGTTTTTAGGATAAAAAATGGTGAAAATATTGTAAATCTAGGTAAGAAGACGAACAGGGACATCTCGCGCGATCTCGCGCGAAGTCGTTCGGGTGAGATTGGAGCTCGCGCGAAGTCATTCGAACGACAGGTGGAAATCGTTCATGCGACATCTCATTCTAGTTCGAGCAATATCTATTTCTGGTTCAAGCGATAACCCATCTGGTTCGAACGACAGAGGAAATTTTTGGGGATTTTCTTTGAATCCATATTTAGGTTTACCGGTTTCTTGGAGGGAGAGAAAGTGTCCAATAATAAACTTAAGCAAGAAAGGATTTCGAGAAAAGTATGTGAGGCTTAATACTTTAATTATTTTTGTATAGAGAGAATGTACCTTGGAGATTACGAGAGAGATAGTAATCTAAATATTTATACTATACGTAGTGATGAGATTAAAATACGTATGAGGAGTGTATATGTATTTTGGGGAAATACCATTAAATTTTAATAGGACGTGTGTATGCCTATTATGCGATATTATTACTAAGAGCACTAATGGGTGATAACCAGGGGGTGCAAGAATCTTATAGTTAAGTGCACTAATGAGTGATAACTTGGGGGTCCAGAAACTCTATTGTTAAGTGTAATAATGGGTGATAACCCGAGGGTACAAGGATGATTATTGGTAGGCGCACTAATGGGTGATAACCTGGGGGTGATGGATTATTATTCATAGGTGCATTAACGAGTGTTAACCCGGGGGTGCAGGATTCTCTTGATAGGCGCACTAATGGGCGATAACCCGGGGGTGCTGGATTATTATTGATAGGTGCATTAATGGGTGCTAACTCGGGGATGCAGGATTTTCTTGATAGGTGCACTAATGGTTCTTAACCCGGGGGTGCAGGATTAGTATATATATGTATATAAATTATGTGACTATATATATATATATATATATATATATATATATATATATATATATATATATATATGAACTTGTGAATATTTCTATTGTGTGAAATTAGTAGACTTGGTAATAATAATAATCATTACATTGCACCAAGTGGTCTTAACCTAAGGGTGCAGGATTAGTGTATATATATAGGGATGATGAGACTATATATATGTATGAGTGTACTTGAGTAACTTTCTACTTTATGAGAATAGTAGATAAAATGGAAATGGGAAATGAAATAATCTTAGTAGATAAAACATTAACCATTCAAACGGTAAATAATGAAACTTAGTATGTGAGATAAACTATTTGAATAGCGTATTGTATGGGCGATACGGGAATACTACTAGTGAACATAGTTAGTATTAGTATGGTTTCTGACTTGTTAGACTGGGTGGTATAACTAGGGGACATTAGATGTATGTTAGGCGTGCACAATAGATGAGAGGTGAGAAACTCGTGTGAGAGTTTGATAACTAACGTGCGTATAAGACTTGTTTTAAGAACTAGTTTTAAATACTTGCTAAATCATTTTTAAACCTCGGGCTCTAACCGGTTTCTTGTATTTATTCTATCTTTTGCTATATATATATATATATTAGTACAGGTGCCTAGCCACAGGGACACCGGTTCTAGATACTTGGATGGTTTGCCGAGATGCAGCTATTATGGAAGTTGCGGGTCATTGCTATTAGACGCTTATCTCATTTTATTCAGTTCCTAGTTCAGATGCTTCAGTTAAAGCAAGTGTCACCCATCCTCATTAGCGAGATTGTACTCAGTTCCTTTGTAGTTCTTTTCTGTTGGATTGAGTATTTATTTTGGTTTTGTTTGGGACTTTGAACTGGAAGGTTTTATCTAGTCTTAATTATTCAGTATTTAATTCCATCAGCATTCATTTATTGTGTGTGGTTTATAATTCAATGATCAGTTCAAATTAAATTGAGAAATGTTTTGACACTAGCTTAATTAAAGTTTTCAACAGTGATGCTAAGAATGAACCAACCGAACATTCTGTTATAAATTTTATAAAGGACTGATAACCCGATATTTAATTGGGCGGGATGTCATAGGTGGTATCAGAGCATCAGGTTCTAGTGTCCTTAGGATCTGTGCGGCTTATTACGGTTCAAAGCATCGTTCTTTGATGTAGAGCCTTATGATAGGATTGTTGTGTTACCTTACGTATGCGACTTACGTTCTCATATTATGAATTATAATGGATGTGAATCATTATATGGAATTTTGTGTGACTCGAACACCAAACATTTTAGGTCGACCAACGAGGGCAGTACGAAGAACTGCGGGAGAAGAAGCTCAACAGAAGACAGAGTAATCGGGAAAGAGTGATCTGGACAAAAATCACCATGAGGATTACTTAAGTAAGAGATAGTAAAATAGTCACTTGGGAACTGTGGGTTCCCAGGACATAATTGTAGATAACGGTGGAGTGATTTCAGAACCACCTCGCATAGTCGATAAAGGGGAAATCAGAGGGACTCTTTTGAAAACCCATCGGTGAAGATGCGGAGAAGAAAATGAGAAAATGTAACAGACCAGTAGAAGTAGAAAATTCGAAGGCAATGGTGTAGAGTGGGGGTGACGACACTCAGAATTAAATTTGGAGTTACAAGCTATAGCTCTCAAGAGCATCGTGTAGTGATTAGAGGCAATCACCATATATGAATAAGTGTGTTTGAAATTTAGAGAGAAATTTGGGTACGATTTGATCGTGAGGTCTTCCATTCGATGTGGTGACAAAATGTGAGTGAAATTTTTATGTTTAGCAATGGGTAAGATAGAAACCGATTATGAGAGAAAGGTTAAATTGCATAATGAACTTCGTACCTAGCAGAGGGGCATAAATTATCCAAAGGATCTATAGTTGATAAAGAACCCTTGAGTAGAACACAAGAATAAATGAGAAATCCATCTAGGATGACTAATGTTAATGTCATCAAGGTTATACGGTGACTAGTTCTTGCGTTCTTTTTAGAAAAAGTAAGCCAAAAGGGTTAGAGAATCTGCCCAAAAAGTAAAACTGAACTTAACGGTGTTAGTGAAACCCCACATGAGAGTATACCCAATAGGGAACTCGGTTAGATGATTTTAAGTTGATTAACTTCCTACAAAGTGATGATGAAGTCAATCAGGGTCGTGGAGGCCAACCATAGTTTCGAAAGGCCAGCGTAGCCAGTAAGTTAAGACTACTCGGTCCGAGAGAAGGACATTTCAAAAATGGTAAATGGGACCAGTGACGGGGAAATGGCTCGTGAAGTTTCCCTATATGAAGGAAGTAGAACTACAAGTGTTGAAGGTGTCCACAATTGAGAAGTGAGACCGAAAAGATTGGAAATGGTAAATCATGCCAGTGAGGCATAACAACTGGAGGAGTGATACTTCCAACAAAGGAATTTGGGGTCAAGAGAATTAGGCCTAGGAAATTTATAACCCGAGAGTGATGGGTTCAGGCTGGTCCAGTAGAGTCCTCATTAATAGTACCATATAATATGTCAGGGTCTACGGGGTCCGGGATGTAAATGGGAGTTTGATAAAGCTATAACAGAGGCCTAGAGAGTTTGGGCCAACGTTTCAATAATGGGCGTGAAACCCACATCATGGAATAAATAGTCCATGATGAGAGAGGAAAACTATAGGATGAAATCCTAGGATGTATGATGATTACAGATGTTCATGGGTCGTGATGGCAGCCACGTGCTGAGAACCAGTGATTTGGCGAGACTAGTGAGATTTTGCTTCTTCCTTATGAGTAAAGGATAGATTCTAGTGACATGGGTGTGACATAACTTTTATGTAAATTGGAAACCCTAAACTTCGCGTGCGGGTCGATTTTAGTGGTAACGTTAGTTTTAACAGTCTTGTTACAAACGTATTTCTCGTTGTTAACAGGGCATTTTAATGATTTCCCATGAGGGAATCGGGTCGGCCCTAAGAATATGTTTTGTTGTTGTAATTTACTACTGCATTGAGTCAACTTTAGTAGAGTTTATTACGGTAATGTGCAATTATTAATTACCGTATGGTTAAACGATAGTAAAAATGTAGTGATATAACTGTCGTGCTGGATACTCCGGGAGGAGAAATCTTGACTTTGTGCGACGCCACCTGAAATAGGGTTGGGCCCAGATATATGATGATATGGAAAAAAAATTCATGGTGTTATAGACCTCAGAGAGTATGTTGTCTAGTTATATGTGATTCCGGTGCGTAGGAATTTATTTTAATGAGGAGACTCAGGTTTCATTTTATTCTTCTTCAAGCAGAGAGATATAACTCATTATATTTATTGTGCTGAGTACTTGGGTTAGTAAGGGGGCTATGCTTCATGTTACATTTTTAGGGACATGAGAGTGGACGAGTAGACTTTTATGTCACAATACGTAGATTGTAGGAGAGTACATAGTATGTACTGAAGGCCTTACGGACCTCGACAACCGGCTAGGTTAGATAGTAGTGTATCGGGGGGTTCCTTATTTGGATTTTGCCTTGCGAGACATCCCACGCATGAAACTAGCGAACTTCGGGAGTTGGAGAGAAGTTTGGTCAATAGTACATTGGTTTTATATGTTGGTTATTGTACCTATACGAGAATATGATTGAGATTTGATAATTCTTTTATGACTTAAGTCCAATAGAGTCGCCTAGTCTTAGTATCATTCTGAATAGAGCAATGATACCATTGAAGGATTGATTAAGTTTTGACTAGTGGGGTGGTTGAGTGCACCCCTACCACATCAGCATACCGAGTGTGCAAGAATTGAAGTAAGAAAATTATATGTCATTTGTACAATAATGCGCAAGGCATAGGGTGCATGGGCACCTTAGGTGATTGAATCAAGCAATGGATTATGATTATCATATGAATTCGATAACATGTATTCGGGTAAGCCAAAGAGTACTTCGTAAGATTTGGAAGAGACTTACGTTTCAAGATAAATTGAAATTTATTCAAGAGAGTGAAAAATGTATCAGGATACAAATAGCAGTGGTAATGGGTTTAATGTAGAGTAATTTTCAAAGTTAGTCTTGCAGTGGGTCACTTGACGGTTAGAAAAAAGGGCGGATAATTCGAAACCAGTAGGGGCTCCTTCCACTAGAGAATGGAAGAGTATCCCCAAGGATCTTCTCATGTAGCTGAGATGGTAAGATTATAGGTACTAAAATGCGATTGAGTACGGCCCAATACCCACAGAGGGATGGATAGGACAAGCGGTCTAATCGGATGCGGGAGAGAAAATTTTATGTTGACCCTGAGATCTTAGAGGAGGATGGGAGAAGTACCTTCCACTAGTGGAATTTGTGTCCAATAACTCCTATAAGTTCACGTTCGGGCAGAGTGTCAGTAAAAGTATGGCACGGTAAACTTTATTGTTGTCCTACTTGAGAGTTAGAGGTGGGGGACCAATTATGATTACAAATGTCGGAGAAGAATCAATATTATTGTATATATTATGTGTGAAATATATATTGCACTGCCAATTTACTTGTATGAACGACACGAGACGAAGTCGTATGTATATGAAAAAAGGATAAATCTACTAAGGTGCAAATAGTAGAAGACTAGATAGTGAATATCTAAAGTAAAGTTTATGTAGTGAAACTTAAGCAGAAAGGCTTGGGCAAGAGCCTATATGACAGGTTAACCAGGAGTTTAAAACAAACACATGTGAAGTGTTCATTATTAAAGGTATTCAATAGCGTACTATATGGGTGGTACGGAGTAGCTTACTTGTGAGCGCAAGGGTGCGATGTACAATATTTTTACAACGTTGTCTGTACCTGGTATACTTTTTTCGAATTTCAAGACGAAATTCCGTTGTAAGGGGGAAGTATGTAACACCCCATATTTTTTACGATTTAAATAATTATGTGATTAATTGTTATTATGGGAATAAGTATGCGATTAATTATTGTTGTTGGATTAATTAAATTAAAATATGAGAAATTAATTTATTATTAATCCGGATTAAAATAATTATTAACTAGAGTACCGAGGGTTAATACTTATTGTTAAGAATTATTGAATATTACTGTGTGATATGTAATATGGAATTATAAAATTTGATAAATTGTCGAAAGTGAGAAATACGACAGTTTGGTAATTTAAGTCTAACGCGCGTGTGAGTCGTGTCGAGACTGATTGATCGGAATAAAAAGAGAATTTATTTTTATTAACTCGTATGGTCATTTCGAGTGCGCCGTTGAGTCCGAGAGGGTCGAGATATTCAAACTAGTATACCCGGGTATTTAGTTTGGGTCCCGGGGCAATTTTAGGCCTAACCGGCGTCCCGAGAGGGCATTATGGTAAATTGTAATTTTGGCTTTAATTAATGGACGAAAATTGGGAGTTATTTTATCAGCCAAGAAAAGTCTTTTAGGGTTGTGAGACACAGTAAGGAAAGAAAGGCCATAGATGGTGTGAGGGAGAACCAAACTCCAAGAGGGAAGGCCAAAATATCCTCACCTTGAACAACCGTGACCACTAACGCGTAGATCGAGAAGAGAGGAATGTGTTTATACCAACATCACCAACGGATCAGACCGTCACGTTTGAGGCAAGTGTTTATTACTTGCTTTCGTTTAGCAATAATCATGCTCATGTTAGTGTAGGTGAAATTAATCATGATTTACATGTTAATTGGGTGAAAATTGGAGATTTAAATTATGATTAAGGATTGGGTTAATTAGCGGTTGGAATTCCTTCACGTATGTAGAGGATTAATCATGAAATTGAATTACATATTGATGAACGAATCTGAATTGATTAGGTTCTTTAATTGAAAATTTGAAAACTAGGGTCCACATGAACTAATTTGGGGATTTAATATAATTATGAGAATTGATGATGAATTAATGATCCTAGGATGATAGGAATGTTATATAAACTGCTATGGCTTAATTCGAATTGATGATGAGGTGTTGGGTGATAAAATCTTAGCGGGTTTTAAGGATAAAAAATGGTAAAAAATGTTGGAAATCTAGGCAAGAAGACGAACAGGGACATCTCGCGCGATCTCGCGCAAAGTCGTTCGCGTAAGATTGGAGCTTGCGCGAAGTCGTTCGAATGACACGTGGAAGTCATTCGTGCGACATCTCATTCTAGTTTGAGTGAGATCTATTTCTGGTTCAAGCGATAACCCATCTGGTTCGAGCGACAGAGGAAATTTTTGGGGATTTTCTTTGAATCCATATTTGGGTTTACCGGTTTCTTGGAGTGAGAGAAAGTGTTCGATAACAAACTTAAGCAAGAAAGGATTTCGAGAAAAGTATGTGAGACTTAATACTTCAATTATTTCGGTATAGAGAGAGTGTACCTTGGAGATTATGAGAGAGATAGTATTCTAAATATTTATACTATACCTAGTGATGAGATTAAAATACGTATGAGGAGTGTGTATGTAGGTTGGGGAAATACCTATAAATTTTAATAGGACGTGCGTATGCCTATTATGCGATATTATTGCTAAGAGAATTAATGGGTGATAATCCAGGGGTGCAAGAATCTTATAGTTAAGCACACTAGTGAGTGATAACTCGGGGGTGCAGAAACTCTATTGTTAAGTGTACTAATGGGTGATAACCCTGGGGTACAAGGATGATTATTGTTAGGCGCACTAATGGATGATAACCCGGGGGTACTGGATTATTATTGATAGGTGCATTATGTAACACCCCGCCCGCCCGGGGAGAGCGAACGGAGCGCTAATGCGATAAAATAAATCCAAATCCACAAGTGACAAGGTATAGAGCCTCTAAATAAACCCACAATAATATAAATCCACTAATCTCAATCTCTTTAATTACAACAAGTCTCTCGAATTAAAATTACAATAACTAACTCCAGAATAAAATACAAATCTCCAAAGCTCAATACATCAAAATAATACAAATCTTCTCAAATATATTCTCGCTAAAACCAATCTCCATAGCGCCCCAAAATCCGCGCTAACTTGTCACTAAAAGAAAATATGGGGAAGTACACAATACGACAGGAAAGATGCTCAATAAATATATTAATGGTGAATAAAATGTAACAACACGAGTACGAATATTCAAATCAAATGCAAATATCAATAGCATTTATCAATAAATTTTTCAACAACACTTTAACCAGGTCACTAGGCCTCACCACATCCGTATATGCTTTATCAAGCTATAGCCCGAGAAACAGGAATTTTAGCGGGTGCCCAACATCCGTGCCATATTAAAATCTCATGAAAACGTGCTCATCAACAATATAATGATACCACATGAATCAAAATAATTTCAATAATTATTTTCCATATTTCAATGAATTTATCAATTCAAATATGAGTTCAATTAAACAAGAATTCAAAGAGAATGACACTCGCGAGATTTAAGGAGCATATTGTGTAAAACCCCATACCTCAAACCATGATGAGAAACCAATGATCACATCCTCAAGATCAACACAAAAGATCTACAAAAGCTTCTCCAAGAACCTCTAACAAAATAGCCCCAAGAACACCTCTAATCTAAGGTTGGAACTCACAAATCTCAAGGGCCAATGTGTATATAAAAGAAGAGGAATATAAAATATATTTTCTGCCAAAATTTGTGCCAAAAGTAGGTTAAAAAGCTTGCCCACGACTTCCTTTTATAATGCAAAGAAATGAAGAGTTGGAACCCAAAAGACTCCTTTAAATAAGGCAAAGAAATGAAGAGTTGGAAGTTAAAACAACTCTAAGAGTTAAAAACATTTAAAAATCATTTTAAAATTCGTTTTAACTCCGTTTTCGAAACCGTTTGAAATTCTCGCCTTTAAAAATAATATTCAACATATTTGAGCAATAAAAATAATTTTATCAAAAACTTTATTTTCCTCCATTTTCCAGAAATTAATTAAAATAGCCCAAAATTAAGCGGGTTGTTACACTTCCCCACTAACAATGGAATTTCGCCCTCGAATGCCTAACTCTCAAAATCCGGCCAACAATCTCCAAAATAATCTCGTCTCCAAAAATAAATTCCTTACCTCTAATCTCGAAACTTATCACGAATATCACCCAAAATCTTCTATCTCCAAAAATTGCTAACCACGCAATGAACACAAAACTCAAGCCTCGAGGGTTGCCGTATACCTAAGCTCTGATACCATTTGTAACAACCCGCTTAATTTTGGGCTATTTTAATTGATTTTGGGAAAATGGAGGAAAATAAAGTTTTTGATAAAATTATTTTTATTGCTCAAATATGTTGAATATTTTTAACTCCGTTTTCGAAACCGTTTGAAATTATCGCCTTTAAAAATAATATTCAACATATTTGAGCAATAAAAATAATTTTATCAAAAACTTTATTTTCGTCCATTTTCCAGAAATTAATTAAAATAGCCCAAAATTAAGCGGGTTGTTACAATTCCCCACTAACAATGGAATTTCGCCTTCGAAATTCGCCGAATGCCTAACTCTCAAAATCAGGCCAACAATCTCCAAAATAATCTCGTCTCCAAAAATAAATTCCTTACCTCTAATCTCGAAACTTATCACGAATATCACCTAAAATTTTCTATCTCCAAAAATTGCTAATCACGCAATGAACCCAAAACTCAAGCCCCCAGGGTTGACGTATACCTAAGCTCTGATACCATTTGTAACACCCCGCCCGCCCGGGGAGAGAGAACGGAGCGCTAATGCGATAAAATAAATCCAAATCCACAAGTGACAAGGTATAGAGCATCTAAATAAACCCACAATAATATAAATCCACTAATCTCAATCTCTTCAATTACAACAAGTCTCTCGAATTAAAATTACAATAACTAACTCGAGAATAAAATACAAATCTCCAAAGCTGTATACATCAAAATAATACAAATCTTCTCAAATGTATTCTCGCTAAAACCAATCTCCATAGCGCCCCAAAATCCGCGCTACCCTGCCACTAAAAGAAAATATGGGGAAGTACACAATACGACAGGAAAGATGCTCAATAAATATATTAACGATGAATAAAACGTAACAACACGAGTACGAATATTCAAATCAAATGAAAATATCAATAGCATTTATCAATAAATTTTTCAACAACACTTTAACCAGGTCACCAGGCCTCACCACATCCGTATATGCTTTATCAAGCCATAGCCCGGGAAACAGGAATTTTAGCGGGTGCCCAACATCCATGCCATATTAAAATCTCATGACAACGTGCTCATCAACAATATAATGATACCACATGAATCAAAATAATTTCAACAATTATTTTCCAGATTTCAATGAATTTATCAATTCAAATATGAGTTCAATTAAACAAGAATTCAAAGAGAATGACACTCACGAGATTTAAGGAGCATATTGTGTAAAACCCCATACCTCAAACCATGATGAGAAACCAATGATCACATCCTCAAGATCAACACAAAATATCTACAAAAGATTCTCCAAGAACCTCCAACAAAATAGCCCCAAGAACACCTCTAATCTAAGGTTGGAACTCACAAATCTCAAGGGCCAATGTGTATATAAAAAGAAGAGGAATATAAAATATATTTGCTTCCAAAATTTGTGCCAAAAGTAGGTTAAAAAGCTTGCCCACGACTTCCTTTTATAATGCAAAGAAATGAAGAGTTGGAATCCAAAAGACTCCTTTAAATAAGGCAAAGAAATGAAGAGTTGGAAGTTAAAACAACTCTAAGAGTTAAAAACATTTAAAAATCATTTTAAAATTCGTTTTAACTCCGTTTTCGAAACCGTTTGAAATTCTCGCCTTTAAAAATAATATTCAACATATTTGAGCAATAAAAATAATTTTATCAAAAACTTTATTTTCCTCCATTTTCCAGAAATTAATTAAAATAGCCCAAAATTAAGCGGGTTGTTACACTTCCCCACTAACAATGGAATTTCGCCCTAGAAATTCGCCGAATGCCTAACTCTCAAAATCAGGCCAACAATCTCCAAAATAATCTCGTCTCCAAAAATAAATTCCTTACCTCTAATCTCGAAACTTATCACGAAGATCACCTAAAATATTCTATCTCCAAAAATTGCTAACCACGCAATGAACCCAAAACTCAAGCCCCGAGGGTTGCCGTATACCTAAGCTCTGATACCATTTGTAACAACCCGCTTAATTTTGGGCTATTTTAATTGATTTTGGGAAAATGGAGGAAAATAAAGTTTTTGATAAAATTATTTTTATTGCTCAAATATGTTGAATATTTCTAACTCCGTTTTCGAAACCGTTTGAAATTATCGCCTTTAAAAATAATATTCAACATATTTGAGCAATAAAAATAATTTTATCAAAAACTTTATTTTCCTCCATTTTCCAAAAATTAATTAAAATAGTCCAAAATTAAGCGGGTTATTACACTTCCCCACTAACAATGGAATTTCGCCCTCGAAATTCGCCGAATGCCTAACACTCAAAATCAGGCCAACATTCTCCAAAATAAGCTCGTCTCCAAAAATAAATTCCTTACCTCTAATCTCAAAACTTATAACGAATATCACCTAAAATTTTCTATCTCCAAAAATTGCTAACCACGCAATGAACCCAAAACTCAAGCCCCCAGGATTGTCGTATACCTAAGCTCTGATACCATTTGTAACACCCCGCCCGCCCGGGGAGAGAAAACGGAGCGCTAATGCGATAAAATAAATCCAAATCCACAAGTGACAAGGTATAGAGCATCTAAATAAACCCACAATAATATAAATCCACTAATCTCAATCTCTTCGATTACAACAAGTCTCTCGAATTAAAATTACAATAACTAACTCGAGAATAAAATACAAATTTCCAAAGCTGTATACATCAAAATAATACAAATCTTCTCAAATGTATTCTCGCTAAAACCAATCTCCATAGCGCCCCAAAATTCGCGCTACCCTGCCACTAAAAGAAAATATGGGGAAGTACACAATACGACAGGAAAGATGCTCAATAAATATATTAACGGTGAATAAAACGTAACAACACGAGTACGAATATTCAAATCAAATGAAAATATCAATAGCATTTATCAATAAATTTTTCAACAACACTTTAACCAGGTCACCAGGCCTCACCACATCCGTATATGCTTTATCAAGCCATAGCCCGGGAAACAGGAATTTTAGCGGGTGCCCAACATCCATGCCATATTAAAATCTCATGACAACGTGCTCATCAACAATATAATGATACCACATGAATCAAAATAATTTCAACAATTATTTTCCAGATTTCAATGAATTTATCAATTCAAATATGAGTTCAATTAAACAAGAATTCAAAGAGAATGACACTCGCGAGATTTAAGGAGCATATTGTGTAAAACCCCATACCTCAAACCATGATGAGAAACCAATGATCACATCCTCAAGATCAACACAAAAGATCTACAAAATATTCTCCAAGAACCTCCAACAAAATAGCCCCAAGAACACCTCTAATCTAAGGTTGGAACTCACAAATCTCAAGGGCCAATGTGTATATAAAAAGAAGAGGAATATAAAATATATTTGCTTCCAAAATTTGTGCCAAAAGTAGGTTAAAAAGCTTGCCCACGACTTCCTTTTATAATGCAAAGAAATGAAGAGTTGGAATCCAAAAGACTCCTTTAAATAAGGCAAAGAAATGAAGAGTTGGAAGTTAAAACAACTCCAAGAGTTAAAAACATTTAAAAATCATTTTAAAATTCGTTTTAACTCCGTTTTCGAAACCGTTTGAAATTCTCGCCTTTAAAAATAATATTCAACATATTTGAGCAATAAAAATAATTTTATCAAAAACTTTATTTTCCTCCATTTTCCAGAATTTAATTAAAATTGCCCAAAATTAAGCGGGTTGTTACACTTCCCCACTAACAATGGAATTTCGCCCTCGAAATTCGCCGAATGCCTAACTCTCAAAATCAGGCCAACAATCTCCAAAATAATCTCGTCTCCAAAAATAAATTCCTTACCTCTAATCTCGAAACTTATCACGAATATCACCTAAAATTTTCTATCTCCAAAAATTGCTAACCACGCAATGAACCCAAAACTCAAGCCCCGAGGGTTGCCGTATACCTAAGCTCTGATACCATTTGTAACAACCCGCTTAATTTTGGGCTATTTTAATTCATTTTTGGAAAATGGAGGAAAATAAAGTTTTTGATAAAATTATTTTTATTGCTCAAATATGTTGAATATTTTTAACTCCGTTTTCGAAACCGTTTGAAATTATCGCCTTTAAAAATAATATTCAACATATTTGAGCAATAAAAATAATTTATCAAAAACTTTATTTTCCTTCATTTTCCAGAAATTAATTAAAATAGCCCAAAATTAAGCGGGTTGTTACACTTCCCCACTAACAATGGAATTTCGCCCTCGAAATTCGCCGAATGCCTAACTCTCAAAATCAGGCCAACAATCTCCAAAATAATCTTGTCTCCAAAAATAAATTCCTTACCTCTAATCTCGAAACTTATCACGAATATCACCTAAAATTTTCTATCTCCAAAAATTGCTAACCACGCAATGAACCCAAAACTCAAGCCCCCAGGGTTGCCGTATACCTAAGCTTTGATACCATTTGTAAAACCCCGCCCGCCCGGGGAGAGCGAACGGAGCGCTAATGCGATAAAATAAATCCAAATTCACAAGTGACAAGGTATAAAGCATCTAAATAAACCCACAATAATATAAATCCACTAATCTCAATCTTTTCAATTAGAACAAGTCTCTCGAATTAAAATTACAATAACTAACTCGAGAATAAAATACAAATATCCAAAGCTCTATACATCAAAATAATACAAATCTTCTCAAATGTATTCTCGCTAAAACCAATCTCAATAGCGCCCCAAAATCCGCGCTAACTTGCCACTAAAAGAAAATATGGGGAAGTTCACAATACGACAGGAAAGATGCTCAATAAATATATTAACGGTGAATAAAACGTAACAACACGAGTACGAATATTCAAATCAAATGCAAATATCAATAGCATTTATCAGTAAATTTTTCAACAACACTTTAACCAGGTCACCAGGCCTCACCACATCCGTATATGCTTTATCAAGCCATAGCCCGGGAAACAGGAATTTTAGCGGGTGCCCAACATCCGTGCCATATTAAAATCTCATGACAACGTGCTCATCAACAATATAATGATACCACATAAATCAAAATAATTTCAACAATTATTTTCCAGATTTCAATGAATTTATCAATTCAAATATGAGTTCAATTAAACAAGAATTCAAAGATAATGACACTCGCGAGATTTAAGGTGCATATTGTGTAAAACCCCATACCTCAAACCATGATGAGAAACCAATTATCACATCCTCAAGATCAACACAAAAGATCTACAAAAGCTTCTCCAAGAACCTCCAATAAAATATCCCCAAGAACACCTTTAATCTAAGGTTGGAACTCACAAATCTCAAGGGCCAATGTGTATATAAAAAGAAGAGGAATATAAAATATATTTGCTGCCAAAATTTGTGCCAAAAGTAGGTTAAAAAGCTTGCCCACGACTTCCTTTTATAATGCAAAGAAATGAAGAGTTGGAATCCAAAAGACTCCTTTAAATAAGGCAAAGAAATGAAGAGTTGGAAGTTAAAACAACTCCAAGAGTTAAAAACATTTAAAATCATTTTAAAATTCGTTTTAACTCCGTTTTCGAAACCGTTTGAAATTCTCGCCTTTAAAAATAATATTCAACATATTTGAGCAATAAAAATAATTTTATCAAAAACTTTATTTTCCTCCATTTTCCAGAAATTAATTAAAATAGCCCAAAATTAAGCGGGTTGTTACACATTAATGGGTGTTAACCCAGGTGTTGATGTAAAAAACTAGATCACTCTAATAATTTAATCACAGATAAATAAATGAGACAGGATATTTTTAAAGTGGTTCAGCCTTATATGAATGGCCTACGTCCACTGTTATGTTATTTCTGAGTGTTTGGGAATTCTCGATTACAAGTTCTCTCAAGAAATTCCGGTCCCTTTGAATGAGGGTGATACAAGGTCTTTATAGCCCTTAGGCTGTACATGAATGGGTTGATACATTAAATGATATACATATGAAATGGTAATACATTTAATGCAGCGTGTGCGTCAAGATGATAAACATTCAATGAATAATTGAACTGTTGGTTATCTGGCAATTAATATTACGGCCGAGATGCAGATCGGACCGCCTTAGTTGCTTGTTGCTCAGGAGTTCCTCGGAGCGTTAGAGTACCTCGGAGTGCTGAAGTTCCTCGGTGTATCCTCGTTGCTCGGGAGTTCATGAGTTGGTCGGGGAAATGAACTTCCTCGTTGCTATTGTGCCAAGTAGATTGACACGTGTCTTCATATCATTCGTCCACATCAGCATATTAATTTTGGTATCAACAGAAGCCCCCAATGTTTCATATTTCGAACTTTGAGGAGTATGGAACATTCTTTCTCGGTATATGGCGATATTAAGTGTCTTTCCTGGGTTTTAGGAGCCTTTTCTTCATATTTGAATTTCTTTCAAATTCACAGAATCCGCCTTTTACGAGTTTTTATGAGTGCTTCGATCTTCGTGCATTTTTGTCCTTTTAGCTGCCGATGGCGTATTAGTTTCTTTTGTGTAATCATTTCCTTCGCAGCTTCCCAAGGTAAAGTATTTAAACTTCTTGGGTAACCATACCGTCTTCTACCTTTTCCAATTTTCTGCATTCACGCTTTCTGTTCTCTCTCTCCCTTATGCGTTCATCTTTTCCTTCGCTAGTTGTCAACTCTTCTTTTTTCCTGTAAGATTCTCTTCTTTTCTTCTGTATTTCTTTTATTCACTATTGTTTATCTTGTGGAATCTGTTGAGAAATTTCGTTCCGATTTTTCCATTCCTTCCTGGGTAACTCTGGAGGTCCTGTCTGAGCCTTTAGATTATTTTCGATTGGCTGAGGGACATTGGTTCCCCAGTCTATTCATTGATGAATGTGGATTTTCTTTTCCGCCAAACCCTTTATGCTTAGAGTTCTGTCAATACTTTGACGTTGTTCCTGCAAAAATAGCCCCCAATTCATGGAGAATAATCAATGGGGTGTATAAATTAAATCTAACTCATGGAACTCGTATAGGGATTCCTGAAATTATGTTTTGCTATAGATGGGCTATTTTAGATAATGTTTATTACTTAAAAACTAGGTTTTTAAATAGGGCTCTTGTAGTTAATCTCCCTGATGCAAATAGAGATTATTTTGAACATGGGGTGATTATTAAAAATTGGCAATATGCCCCCTTGATTGGAGATGCAGTATACCAGGGTCCTAAATGCCCCCCCTATGGCAATGGGATAGGTTCATCCTCATTTCTTTTACTTATGAAATTATGCTTTTATCATGTTTGACAAAATGTATGACTGATATCTCATTATGTATTTATTTGCAGTTGATAGCAAAAGAAAAACTCCAAAAGAATCAGAGGTTAATATTAAGCATCTGAAACTTATCTGGGGTTTGCATAAGAATGTTACAGATGAGCACATCAGGTCTGCATCGTATTTGCTGCAGTATAGGAGCTATACGACTTCTTATACTGCTCGTCCTGTTGAGCCAGCCTCAACTCCAGAGGATTCTTCTTCAGATTCTCACATCCCTTTAAGTCAAAGAATGGGCAGGAAAAGAGCTCCTCCTGCTCTATTTGATGACACTACTTCTGCTGCTAAAGCCAAGAAAAGCAAAATTGATGTCCCAGAGGGGACTAAGAAGGTGGATGTTGTGCCTTCCAAAGCTACCGAGAAGCCCCCAGTGGCTCCGAGCAAGAAAGTTGCTCCTGTGGAGATGACTGCTATCTCTCCGACCAAGAGCTCTTCCTTGGTTGAAATTGCTGAAGTTCCTTTGAGAAGATTGAGGAAATCGTCCTCAGTCAATTTGGCTGAAACTGCTAATCTGACTGAAACCATCTCTTCTCTACCAGCTGGTGGTGTTGGTGTTCCAACCATCATTCCTCCGAGCTCTGCCATGAGCTCGATAAAAACTTGGATCATACCCGAGGTCCAAGGAATTGATGAAAAGATTTCTAGGGATATGCTGACATCCCTAGCTACCCGTCACCTTGCTTCAGTAAATTTCTCACACTCTGAATTTCCTTTCTTTGAATACTTGTATTTTTGTACTGACCTGTTACTTTTTCCTTTGTTTAGCTGGTGAATTGTTTTAACAACATCGTGAAGAAAGACGAAGTAATTAAAGCTTCCAACTCCTCGTCGGGGGTAGAGGATGCTCTGTTGGGTTTAACCCAATCCTTGAAGGATTCTCGTCAGCAGTATAGTGAGGACAAAGTTGTCTGGGAGAAGAAGTTGTCAATAGTTAAAGCTGAGAAGATGAAGTTGGCTGAGACCTCCAAGAGTTTGGAGGATAAGGTGAAAAGTTTAGAGATTGAGCATCAACAATATGACAACAAGCTCAAGAACTTTGGTGAGCTTGAAGATAAGCTGAAAAAGGCAGAGGAAGAGTTGTCCGTCCTGCGAGATGTAAAGCGCCAAAAAGAAGAATTGGACGTGAAGTTAAAGACTGCCGAAGACCTTCTATCCAAGAAGTTATCCTCGGAGAAACTGAAAAGAAAGCTCGCAGTTAAAAAATCCTTCAGCGCTGGCTGGGATAAAGGATGGGACAAAGGGATTGCTGCTATGACATCCCAAGTACAATACGGGAAGTTAAAATACTTCCGAGATGGCTGGGTAGCTGCCCTGCAGGAATTAAAGATCAAAGACGACTCTGAGCTATTTCAGCTACACCTCCCTGGTCCTCCCCCACCAATTGTAGAAGAAGAAGAAGATGAGCCCATCTCTGATGAATCTTACATGGCCATGGGTAATCAAGTGCCTGCCCCTCTACCTTCTGCCAATGAGGACATTTCTTCCATGCCTCCTCCTCCTGAGAAAATTTCAACTCCTGCTGATCAAGCTGCTGTTACCATCGAGCAACCAAGCTCCTCGTCCCAGCCTCCCGAGAAAGTCTTGGGAGACAAGGAAAAGGTGTGAAGTTGTTCGGTATCATTTCTATCTTTCATTATTTGTAATCAAACAATGTAATCTTTTTGTGATCTAATAAAATACATCTATGTTCATCTCTGTTGTTGATGATTTGTTTTTGTTGACTGTTGTCTTCTCTTAATTATTAGTTTGTGGCTAGAATGGAACTGATATCTGCACATGATACAAAGATGATGCAGCAATGACACGAATATTATAAAGCTGGTCATACAGACCTTAGTACATCAGAAATTGCTGACATCCTTGGCCATGATGCTTCAGAGCAAGCAATTGAGGCTTATCGGTACTTGAAGGATCTACTTGACCGAGCTGTGGCCAACAACGTAGCCTACTATGGATTGATTGAGGAGCTTCATTATTCATTAGAAGATCTCCAAGGTCAGCACAATGAATCAATTACTTTGTTGCACAAGGAATATGAGAATAGGCATCAACAGCTTTCTTCTGAGACAGGTCACAAAAAGATCATTGCTGGATACGATATTAGGGAGAGAACCTTAAAAGGTGAAATTGAGGCCTGCAGACAGATCGCCGAACTGCTGGAACAAGAGAACAACAATTTGCAGAAAAATTTGGCGCAATACGAGTCTGCAGCTTCATCCTCTGCTGCCTTGGTACCGATCAATGATGAAGGAGTCTCCTTCTTAGAGGTTGAAAACGCCAAATTAAGGCAAGAATTGGATACTCTGAGAAGGTCTGGTATCTCTACTACTGCTCGGGGACGAGGAAGAGGTTCTCGTTGGTGAGGAAGAGCTATTCAAAATATTGTCGAGGAACAAAGCTCTCCACCTGCTCGGAGTCGATCAAGAGTTCTCAGCCGTAATGTTGAAGAAGCTCGCACTCAATCTACTTTGGAAACTCAAGCGTTCCAATTGAATGCAAAAGATCGTGCTTTGTCTGAAATGTCCAAGAAAAACCTATCTTTAGAAGATCAACTTACTGCAACGAAGTCTGCTTTACATACCAAGGATCTTTTCGCCAAAAACCTTCATGAACAATTGGATAGATTAACCTTCCAATTCCATAAACAGCCCAGGGAATTTTGGATGGAAGGATACAATGAAGCCCTTGTTCATTTAGATGCTCGTATTGAACAGGCCAATAATGAAGGTTATAAGCAGGGGTGGTTGAACGCCCTAGGTGTATTAAAATTGGAGCAAGGGCATTTTTTATGGGATTATCATGCTCCAGGGTTACTAGACTTGTCTGTGCCACCTTTCAAATTGGACATGGAATGGATCCCAGCTCGTTCCATTCCTCGGAGTTTAATTTCAAAATATCTTGGTGACTATAGTCTTCACTCTCAGATTGAATTATCTCGTCCCGAGCATCTCTTGGATACACCTTCTGTGATGAACGTCAGAATGCTCAGAGATGTTAATTTCATTAATTCTCCTCTTTGCTTAGAGGATCCTCCTGCTGGCGAAGAGCCTGTTTCAAAAGCTAAAGGAAACAAACCAATAGAATAAGATTTTCAATGTAATGGTTAGCATATATACATGTAATTTGTAATCTATTTTGATTTTTAATGAAAGACTTTCATTTTCTGTTTGTAAATCTATATTGCTATTCTGTTGTGCTTGTTAAACACTTTATATTTGTGCATATGTATCTGTTAAAAAGATAACAATTTTGTGCTGTTCATCAACCAACTTAGTAATAAACAGTTACACGTATCAAAAAATGTTGCTCGATCATTTAATAATAAAGTGATGAGTATAAAATGTTTAAAATGTTTCCAACCAACCAAGGTTGTTAAATAGTGTTTGTCGACCAACTACAGTTGATGGGTTTTTATCCCCGACCAGCCATACTTGGTTCAATTTTGAAATATTTTCATAAAATGTGTCCGACCAGCCAAGGTCGATAGTTTATCCTCGTCGACCAACTATAGTTAGTGGGTTTTGATCACCGACCAACTATACTTGGTTCAGTTTGGAATTTTTTGTATTTTCTGGAATGATTTTACCTTCCGACCAATACTAATATAAATTGGCATATTTTGTTTCTTAACTAGCCAAAATTGGCATTTTTAAGACTGTTGTTGTTGCCCTCTTACCAACCGGAGTAGGTCATGGGTTTGAACTATCGGGTTCTTTCGAACTATATTGTTCACAAGCTCTTTACCAACCGAAGCTGATCACGCAAGTGTACGCCTCCTAACCAAAGGAGTATATCATTTGTTCTCGCTATTTTACCAACCGAAGTTGATTACGCTCGAACTATCAGGTTCTTTCGAACTATCTGTCCACTAGTTATCTTACCAACCGTAGTTGGTCATGCTAGTGTACGCCTCCTAACCAAAGGAGTATATCATTTGTTCTCGCTATTTTACCAACCGAAGTTGATCACGCTCGAACTATCATGTTCTTTCGAACTATATGTCCACTAGTTATCTTACCAACCGTAGTTGGTCACGCTAGTGTACGCCTCCTAACCAAAGGAGTATATCATTTGTTCTCGCCCTTTTACCAACCGGAGTTGGTCGTGGGTCTGAACTATCGTCTTCTTTTTGCTGTCGAGTAACGTAGTGTACAACACTAGTATTCCCCGAAAAACTTTCAAACAAAGGAGAGAAAAATGGTGAAAACATCATCGTTTTATTCATATTGATGGGACTGTTGTACATTTTACATCATTGATAATACTTGCGAAGGTGTTCAGCATTCCAAGCATTCTTGAATTCCTCTCCTTCTAAAGTTGCTATTCGGTAAGTTCCTGGTCGGACAACTTCTGTAACTCGGTAAGGTCCATGCCAGTTGGCTTCAAGCTTATTGTGCTTCTGAATGACCTTCTTTAGTACATAATCCCCTTCTTTTAAGTCGCATTTCTTCACCCTTTTGTTATAGAACAGAGCTGTGCGTTGTTGGTAAGCAGCATTCCTAATGGCTGCCTCTTCTCTAACCTCCTCGAGCATGTCCAAATCTAATCTTCTCATCAAGTCACTGACTGGGGAATTGAAATTTAGCACTCTGTGTGTTGGGAGACCCAACTCGACAGGTATTACAGCCTCACTTCCAAATGCCAGCACATATGGTGATTCTCCAGTCGCTGCTTGGGGAGTTGTTCGGTAGGCCCATAATACTGATTGTAGCTCATTAATCCAATTAGCTTTAGCCTCACTTAGCCTCTTCTTCAAGCCATTTAGTAGCGTTCTATTTGTCACCTCAGTCTGCCCATTGCTTTGAGGATGACCTGGTGCTGAATGAGTCTTCAGGATGTTTGATTGTTGACAATAGGCAGCAAACTCTTCGTTGTCGAATTGTGTTCCATGGTCTGTGATGAAGGCATGAGGGAGACCGTATCGACAGATGATATTCTTCCAGAAAAATTGGTATACCTTCTCGTACGTCATGTCGATAAGGGGTTCAGCTTCTACCCACTTAGTAAAATAGTCTACTGCGATGACGAGGTACTTGAATCTTCCTCGGGTGGTTGGCAATGGTCCCACCAAATCAATTCCCCACATGGCTAATGGCCAAGGGGAAGTTATGGGTGTCAACAATGCTTGTGGAGTTCGTCGGATGGAGGAAAAACGTTGGCATTTGTCACATTTCTTAGCATAGGCTATACAATATGCCCTCATCGTTGGCCAGTAGTATCCTTGAGTCATTAACCTTTGCAAAAGTGTTCGACCTGCTACATGAGCTCCACAAGACCCTTCATGAATCTCTTCAATCAATTCTTTCACTTCGGAGGGATGTACACATCTCTGCAAAACCTGCCATAATTCCTCGTCTATATAAAATACGATTAGTTAATACATACCGAGCAGCTTTATACTTCAATTTCTTAGCAGCGAGCTTATCCTCTGGCAATCCTCCTTCTTCAATATATGCCCTGATGGGATCCATCCAAGATGGTCCTAGATCAAGGGTAATAACATTCATCGTCAGGTTTTCATCTATGCTCCGATTTTCCAGTACTTCAATTGGTATCGTTCTTTGTAGTTCGGTACGAGTAGCTGATGCTAGTCGGGCCAGTGCGTCTGCTTGTGCATTTTCTATTCTGGGTATTTTGATCAACTGAATGGCGTCAAATTCTGCCAGCAATCCCATCACTTCTTCATGATACCTGACCATTAATTCCCCTTTAACCGCATATGTTCCCATCATCTGGTTCACAATTAATTGAGAATCACTGAATACCATCACTTGTTGTGCTTCCATGATCTTTGCTAGATTAAGATCTGCTATCATGGCCTCATACTCAGCCTCATTATTGGAGGTTTTGAATTGAAATCGCAAGGCATATTCTATATCAATCTCGTCTGGGGTTTTCAAAACAATCCCTGCTCCACAACCCGCTGTGCAAGATGACCCATCTACATACAATCTCCATGTAGGTAACTCGTCTTCAAATTTCTTGTCCAATAGAGTTCCTCGGTGAAATATCTGCTGTTCTCTTCCATCCTCCCCTGTTAATTTTCGCTCCTCATCGACCATTTCTTCTCGCCCTTTTACCAACTGGAGTTGGTCTGGGTTTGAATTTGATGATCTTTCTACATCCACAAGCCCTTTTACCAACCGGAGTTGGTCTGGACTTATGTCTGTTGATCCTGTAACATCCACAGGTTGGTCAGTGAGCAACTTTTGTTCCTCGGGGGTATCAAGATATGTAAACTCTGCTATAAAATCTGCTACAGCTTGCCCTTTCAGTGATGATCTTGGTTCATACACAATATCATATTCACCAAGCTCTATTGCCCAGTACATCAGTCTCCCTGACTTTTCTGGTTTATGAAGGGCTTGTCTTAATGGCATGTCGGTATACACGATGATGGCATGGGACTGGAAATATGGCCTCATTCTTCTACTTGCTTCAATTAATGCCAATGCCAATTTTTCTAACTTTGGGTACCTGATCTCTGCACCTCGGAAAGCCTTACTTGTGTAATAAATTGGCTTCTGGGCTCCATTCTCCAATCTGATCAATGCCGAGCTAACTGCATTCTCTGATACTGCCAGATACAAATACAACTTCTCTCCTGTTATTGTCCTGGACAACAATGGAGGTGCTCCCAAATACTTTTTCAGGTCTTGAAAGGCTTTCTCACATTCATCAGTCCACTCAAAAGTTTTTCGAAGTGTTTTGAAGAATGGGAGGCATTTATCAGTTGCTCAGGACACAAATCTGTTGAGCGCTACAACTCGTCCTGTAAGACTCTGCACTTTTTTCTTTTTTGTTGGAGATCGCAACCCTAAAAGAGCTTTGATTTTATCTGGATTTGCTTCAATGCCTCGCTGGTTGACAATGTACCCGAGAAACATTCCTTCTCGTACTCCAAATATGCACTTCGTTGGGTTGAGCTTCATCTGGTATTTATCCAGTTGATCAAATGTCTGAGCTAAGTCAATTAGATGATCTGCAGCTTTCTTGCTTTTTGTTAGCATATCATCGACATAGACTTCCATGTTGTAACTGATTTGTTCGGTGAAAACCTTGTTCATCAGCCGCTGGTATGTCGCTCCTGCATTTTTCAAACCAAAAGGCATAACATTATAGTAATAAGTTCCCCTAAGGGTAATAAAAGAAGTACTTTCCCTGTCTTCAGGTTTCATTTTGATCTGGTTGTATCCAGAGTAAGTATCCATGAAGCTGAGCAGATCATGTCCCGAGGTAGCATCCACTAGTTGATCAATTATGGGCAATGGAAAATGATCCTTTGGGCATGCCTTGTTAAGATCGGTGAAATCAACACACATTCTCCATTTATTGTTTTTCTTCTTTACCATCACCACATTCGCCAACCAGTCCGGGTATTTCACATCTTCAATGAATTGAGCCTTCTGGAGCTTGTCGACCTCTTCTTGAATGGCTTGATTCTTTTCGGGGCTAAATACCCTTCTTCTTTGCTTTACGGGCTTGATCTCCTTATTCACATTGAGTTCGTGACATAGGAAGTTTGGATCTATTCCTGGCATGTCTTCATGACTCCATGCGAAAGTTTTCTTCCTATTTCTCAAGAAAGTTATTAACTCCTGTTTTATTGAAGCATCCAATGATGAACCTATCTGGGTTACTCGTTCCGGATGCTCGTCGTCCAGAATAACATTTTCTATAGATTCCACCACCTGTCCTTTTACAAGTTGGGATTCATCTCTAGGATCGAGAGTTTCAATCTCTGTATCTTCTTCCACCTGGTAGGTAGCAGTCTTTTTCTCTGATTTCTCAAGCTCCTCTTGCTCGGCAGATGAATAATAGCATTCCCGAGCTACTTTTTGGTCACCCTTCACAACTCCCACTCCAAAGTTTGTTGGGAATTTTAAGCATTGATTCACTGTAGATGGAACTGCTTCGAATTTCTTCAAACCAACTCTTCCCATGATGATGTTGTAGGTTGACTGCACATTCTTATCCATCACGAAGAAGCGTATTCTTTCTGTTCGATAAGCAGGCCAAGTTCCAATGAATATATCCAATTTGATTGTCCCGAGTGGAAAAACTTTCTCGCCAGCAAAACCCAGGAGGGGTCTGTGATAAGGTTCCAATTGAGATAATTTCAGATTCAAGCTATCAAAGCATGAATAGTACATGATGTCTGCCGAGCTTCCATTATCTACCAACACCCTTGAAATCACTACTTCCTTCATCCTCATTTTGATCACCAGAGGATCGTCGTACGGATAAAGAATACCTGCCAGGTCGTTTTTTAAAAAACCAATGACCAGCTTCTCTTTGTTTACCTTCCTCGGACGATCGTCCTCGACCAGATTTATTCGCTGAATATATGAACAAGCTTGAGCCTTTCCGAGGTAAGCTTTTCTTTCTGCAGTATGGTCTCCTCCTCCTGCATCTCCTCCTGTAATAACATTACAATCAATTGATCCAAAACGTATGGAAAATACCTCTCGTTCTGGCTGCCTTGGTTTCTTGGGAAGATCGGGGTCATCCTCTGGATCATCTTCATGGTTTCTCTTCTTTTTGTCCTCTGTTCGGCGAGGAGATCTAGACCTCTCTCTAGTTCGGTCATTATTTCTTTTTTCGCCTCCCCGATCAACATATTTTGCAAGCTTTCCTCTTCGGATGAGTGTTTCAATCTCGTTCTGAAGAGCTATGCAATTTCTGGTCATGTGACCATGATCTTTATGAAATTCGCAGTACTTATCCCTACTCCTCGAATCAGGGTCTAACTTCAGTTTCTTTGGCCATTTTACCTCCTCGTTGTTCTTGATTTCTTCCAAGACATGATTAATACCCATTTTCAAAGGAGTATAATTGTCATATTTCTTCAAGACTTCCCATGATGATTTATTATTTCTGGAGCGTTTATCATCGCCATTGCCCTTATGCTCTTTATTCTTAGACTTGTCGACTTCCACCTTGGTGTCTTTATCTATATTCTTCTTTGCAGCCATAGCTTCCTCGGCATTCATGATTTTGGCCGCTTTTACCATCAGTTCTGACATAGTTTTAGGTGGATCTTTTGCCAAAGTATAATACAACTTATTAGGCAACAACCCACTCATCAAAGCGGTGATTGTTGTCTTCTCTTCGTAATCTATGACCTCCAGCTTCTCGTTATTGAAACGAGTTATATAATCTCTAGTACTCTCACCAGATTTTTGTCTAACACTTAACAAATGTGCTACTCGTTTTACTGGCTTTGCTCCAAAACAGAAATTGCCAATAAACAACTCGGCCAACTGAAAGAAAGTTGAAATCTTACCCCGAGGAAGATTGTTGTACCATATCTGGGAAGCTCCAGTAAGAGTTCCTGAGAACGCTCTGCATCTCATCTCGTCAGGGACGACATAGATCTCGGCAGCAGCTTGATATTGCTCTATGTGAAGAACAGGATCTGTCTTTCCATCATATTTGGGGGTCACTACAGGTGCTTTGAACTTTGACGGTGTAGGAAAATTCACAATGGCCTGGACAAAAGGTGTCCCTTGAACAAAAGTTCGTTGTAAGAGATTCTTCGCCTTAGCCATTTCTCCCAATCTATCCTCCAAGCGTTGAAGAGATCCTTTCCACGCTTCATCTCCTTCCTCGGGCCTATTGGTTCGAGAAATTGATCGTTCTGAGGTAGCTTCTTGAGATCTATCTTGACGAGCAGCCGGTCGTGATTGTGATGATCCTTCTCTTAGATCTGATGGTTGTCGAAAACTACTCGACATGGTCTTAGGTGGACTCCTATTCCTCCTAGGGCCTAATCGACTGAAAGGAGACACCCTACTCAATCTTTCTATAGCACTGGGTATTTCTGGAGAGAGAGTGATACGTTGATCAGTATCTGTAGCCCTTATTGATGAAGTTCGCCCAGGTTGATAAGAGAAATCATCAGACTCCTCATTACGATATGACTCAGTACGCTTGGAACGTGAAGAAAGTAAATAAGTTTGCCTCTGACCACTTTGTTGTCCTGAACGTGCAGGTGCACCGCTATGAAGGGTTTGTATGAGTTGCCTCAGTGTGTCTTGCATGGCGGTTTGTCCTTGAGCCAGATTCGTCATAATTTCGGCCAGATCTGGAGGTGCAGAGGGATTTGGAGGATTTCCAGCATTTCCAGCGTTTCGATTGCTGGATTCTGGATTATCCGCCATTGATGATGAATGATTTTTGGTGAAAAACGATAATAACAATCGTTCCCACAGACGGCGCCAATCTGTTGATGTAAAAAACTAGATCACTCTAATAATTTAATCACAGATAAATAAATGAGACAGGATATTTTTAAAGTGGTTCAGCCTTATATGAATGGCCTACGTCCACTGTTATGTTATTTCTGAGTGTTTGGGAATTCTCGATTACAAGTTCTCTCAAGAAATTCCGGTCCCTTTGAATGAGGGTGATACAAGGTCTTTATAGCCCTTAGGTTGTACATGAAAGGGTTGATACATTAAATGATATACATATGAAATGGTAATACATTTAATGCAGCGTGTGCGTCAAGATGATAAACATTCAATGAATAATTGAACTGTTGGTTATCTGGCAATTAATATTACGGCCGAGATGCAGATCGGACCGCCTTAGTTGCTCGTTGCTCAGGAGTTTCTCGGAGCGTTAGAGTACCTCGGAGTGCTAAAGTTTCTCGGTGTATCCTCGTTGCTCGGGAGTTCATGAGTTGATCGAGGAAATGAACTTCCTCGTTGCTATTGTGCCAAGTAGATTGACACGTGTCTTCATATCATTCATCCACATCAGCATATTAATTTTGGTATCAACACCAGGGATGCAAGATTCTTTTGATAGGTGCACTAATGGGTGATAACCCGGGGGTGCTAGATTATTATTGATAGGTGCATTAATGGGTGCTAACTCGGGGATGCAGGATTTTCTTGATAAGTGCACTAATGGGTCTTAGCCCGGGGGTGTAGGATTAGTATATATATGTATAGGGATGATGTGACTATATATATATATATATATATATATATATATATATATATGAACTTGTGAATATTTCTATTGTGTGAAATTAGTAGACTTGGTAATAATAATCATTACATTGCACCAAGTGGTCTTAACCTAAGGGTGTAGGATTAGTGTATATATATAGGGATGATGAGACTATATATATGTATGAGTGTACTTGGGTAAATTTCTACGTTATGAGAGTAGTAGATAAAATGGAAATGGGAAATGAAATAATCTTAGTAGATAAAAGATTAACCATTCAAACGGTGTAAATGAAACTTTGTATGTGAGATAAACTATTTGGATAGCGTATTGTATGGGCGATACGGGAATACTACTAGTGAGCATAGTTAGTATTAGTATGGTTTCTGACTAGTTAGACTTAGTGGTGTAACTAGGGGAGATTAGATGTACGTTAGGCATGCACAATAGATGAGAGGTGAGAAACTCATGTGAGAGTTCGATAACTAACATGCGTATAAGACTTGTTTTAAGAACTAGTTTTCAATGCTTGCTAAATTATTTTTAAACCTCGGGTTCTGACCTCTTTCTTGTATTTCTTCTCTCTTTTGCTATATATATATGTATTAGTACAGGTGCCTAGCCACAGGGACACCGGTTCTAGATACTTGGATGGTTTGTCGAGCTGCAGCTATTGTGGAAGTTGCGGGTCATTGAGATTAGACGCTTCTCTCATTTTATTCAATTCCTAGTTCAGATGCTTCAGTTCGGGCAAGTGTCGCCCATCCTCATTATCGGGATTGTACTTAGTTCCTTTGTAGTTCTTTTCTGTTGGATTGAGTGTTTATTTTGGTTTTGTTTGGGACTTTAAACTGGAAGGGCTTATCCAGTCTTGATTATTCAGTATTTAATTCAATTAGCATTCATTTATTGTGTGTGGTTTATAATTCAATAATCTGAAATTAATTGAATTAATTGGTTTCAAATTAAATTGAGAAATGTTTTGACACTAGCTTAGTTAAATGTTAAGTAATTAATTGGATTTAAGTTTTCGACAATGATGCTAAGAATGAACCAACCGAACATTCTGTTATAAATTTTATAAAGGACTGATCACCCTATATTTAATTGGGCGGGATGTCACATATTCACTATTATTTAGTTTAGCTTTAATTCAAATTATTATATTAATGTTTATTATAGTTGGTGCTCAAAATGATATAGATTGTATAATAAGCCCCATCTTCGACGTATTGTGTTTGGACAGCGTTTACATGAGAAAATGGGGGGGTTGTTACATAAAATCTCTAGTTTTCATTTGTTGGCTGAATTATTCATAGATAACTTTTTCTTTGGGGTTAAGCCAATTAAGAGTGTCACTCATCTCTTGACTGTGCGACAAAGGCTAGGAGAAAGTACTAGAGAGCATATTACACGTTTTAACAATGAAAAACATGAGGTGGTGGACTATGAGGAGAAAACAACCATCACAACACTTATGAGTGGGTTTCTCGTTAAAGATCTCTACTATGCTTTGGCGAAAAAAAACAACCAAAACCATGACCGAGTTAATGGATAAAACTAAAAATAATGAAGGCCGGGGAAGCTCCTGAGACCAAGGGTGAAGGTCACAAAAATAATTCTAATTCTTTTAAGAAGGACCAGAAAGATAAAAAACTGGATCGAATCAAGGAGTATGATGAATATACCCAGCTCAACAAGGGTGTTCACCATATCCCGAAGTAAATTAAAGGGAACAGAGAGTTGAATTGGCTCGAAAAGTTGAAGACACCCCCAATTGGAGGGATAAGTCCAATTATTATAATTTCCACCAAGATCATGGACAGAACACCAATAGCTGCATTGCACTAAAGAATGAGATTAAAAACCTTATTCGATGGGGAAAATTAAGCAAGTTTGTTGATCGAAAGGGCAATCGAAATGATAGAAAAATGTCTAAAACTCTAGATCGAGCAAGGGATGACAATAAAGAGCAAGAAATGATGATTTTGAAGAAGATCCAGACTTGTTAAAGAAACTTGATGATCCAGAGGTGGAGGTAGGCATGATATCCTTAGGACGCCACTTCATCGTAGGAGGGTATGCTGGAGGAGGAGACACGATAGCAGAAAGGAAAGCTTATTTGAATGGCGTCAAGGCTTGTCCAACTGTTAGATAGATTGATATGGTTGAATCCAGTGATAGTCGACTGAGGAAAATCAATAGACATAGGATGGTGTTCGAATTCTCTAAAAAGATCTGATTGGGGTCCTTTATCCTCACGACGATCCCTGAGTTATCACATTCAGGGTTCATCATGGAAGAGTTACAAGGATATTAGTTGATAATTGGAGTTCAGTTGAGGTAATGTTCTATAACAGTTTCCAAAGCTTAGGGTTGAAGGATAGTAAGCTAAAACCATACCATTGACCTCTCATTGGATTTGCAAGAAAAAAGTAAACCCATTGGGACCATCAAGCTAGAAGTCTTGGTCGGCACCTAGCCGGCGAGCAGGAGAGAAAGAATTCGCTTCTTTTTGTTCGATAAAAATGTCCCTTCAGCTTACAATATCATCCTAGGAAAAGTGGGGATAAAGAGGTTGTGTCTTCTATAGTACATCAATGCATGAAATTTCCAACAAATTATGGAATCATCACAGTAAATAGCAGTAATAAATAGGCCAATGAATGTTATTATACATCGGCCGACCAACAGGAGATACAAATGAAGGGAACAACCACTCTCCACATTGACACTCTGTATCCTCGAGAAGAAGAGAAGTTGGTAAAGGGGAAAGTTATGGAAGAAATATACGCTATTGAATCGGATGATGAGAAGCTAGAAAGAACCACCCAGATCGGTTCCAAGTTATGTCCGTCTCTTAAACATGAATTAATTACATTCCTTAGAGAAAGGAAAAATGTGTTCGCTTGGATCCACGAAGATATGCCGGGAATTGATCTGAATTTGATGTGCCATGAGCTAAATATTTATTTAGGCTCTAGGCCGATCAAATAAAAGTGAATAGTCTTTAGCCCCGAGAAGAATATGTAAATCATGGAGGAAGTGGAGAAATTACAATGAGCATAGTTAATTAAAGACGCAAAGTATCCTAGTTGGTTGGCTAATGTGGTAATGGTCAAGGAAAAAAATAATAAACGACACACGTGTGTAGATTTCACAGATCTCAATAACGCATGTCCAAAAGATCATTTACCTTTACCAAGATTGATCAGTTGGTCGATGATACAATAGGTCATGAGTTACTCAGTTTTATGGATACTTATTCTGGTTATAATCATATTAAGATGAAACCTAAAGACAAGGAAATAACTTCCTTCATTACCAGTCGAGGAACTTATTATTACAATGTCGTGCCATTTGGCCTGAAGAACGCCGAAGATACATATCAGAGACTAATAAAAAAGTTTTTTGAAGAACATATCGGCAAAAATATGGAAGTGTATGTAGATGATATGCTCACCAAGAGCAAATTTGTTGCTGGTCACATTCTGTACTTATCTCAAACCTTTGATCAATTAGAAAAACATCAGATGAAGCTCAACCCAACCAAATGTATCTTTGGAGTACATGAAGGAATTTTCATAGGGTACATCGTCAATTAAAGGGGAATAAAAGAAAACATGCCAAAATTAAAGCCTTTCTTTAAATTCTATCCACGACTAACATGAAAGATATTAAAAAATTGACACAAAGAGTAACTTCTTTGAACCATCTTATCTCCCGAGTAACTGATAAATGTCTTCCATTATTTAAGGTTCTTAGAAAGACGTTTGAGTGGAATGACAAATGTGAGAAAGCCTTCCTGGATTTAAATAAGTACTTGGGTTCCCCCCCCCCCCCCCACTCCTTTATCGGTCAGTTCTGGGAGAAAAAACTATATTTATACTTGGCTGTTTCAGTGTCAGCTGTCAGTTCGGCGTCAATCCAACTAGATTGAGAAGTTCAAAGGCTAGTTTATTATACTATTAAGGCATTTCAAATAGTGGAAACTAGATATCCATGCCTGGAGAAGTTAGACATAACTCTTATTGAAGCCTTTAGGAGGATGAGACCATACTTCCAAGCCCATACCAATATTATCTACACGGATTTGCCTTTGTGAAAACACTGCATAAACCAGAAAAATTTGGAAGGTTAATATTTTGGGCAGTTGAATTGGGAGAGTATGAAATTATTTATGAACCCAGAGTTGCAATAAAAGGCCAAGATGTAGAAGACTTTATTGCCGAGTTCACATATGTAAAGGAGCAACATAATCCACATTTTCCTACCCAGTAGACTTTTACGGAAGAGAGCTTAGATCAAAAGAAAATAGATATTGTGGCTGATCAACCTAACTCGTTGGTTGCTCAAGAAATAATTAAATAGAGCAAGAAGATGTTCAAATATAGAGTTATAGCAGAAGAAAAGTTCTCTGATGACATTCCAATCTGGCAGTTATTTGTAGATGGATCCTCATGTGCTACTAGAAATGGATCAGGCTTCATCATCAACACTCTGGATGATTTGGATGTAGAATATTCTCTAAGATTCCAATTCAAGGCTTCCAATAATGAGGCAGAATATATAGCATTGATCACAGGATAGGAATAGTCTTCATCACTGGGCGCCGACCAGGTATTGGTATATAGTGATTCTCAGCAAATTGTTAACCAAATGCAGCAAATTTATAGCGTCAAAGGGGAGACAATGATGAGAGATCATAAAAAAGTAATGGAAATTATTTCTTTGTTCACTTCAGTCAAGATGGTGAGGATTCCCAGACTAGAGAATGCCCGAGCATTATCTCTTGCTTCAACAACTCCAATAAAACTCAGGCGAACAATCCTAGTGGAGATTCTTGACCATATAAGCATTGATGGGATGGAAGTCGGTGTCATCTCTATTGAGTTAGGTACTGTAGGACCCTTTTTTTGTGTTTTACCAAAAAACTCAATTATCTCCCAAAAAGTAAACAACTTTTAATTATGCACCAAACCGAGTTGTGAAAACCCAATTCTTACTTTAAACCAATTTTATCTTGATTAATCCTAAACATGCATCTAGTGATTAAAGCAAGTAAAGTAAAGTAAATAATACTCACAACACAGGATGTACGAGGAAAAAACCCAAAATGAGAAAATAACCTCGGACGGCCCAAGCCAGACAATCATTATGAATATGGTTTTATAAAGACAGACAAAGTCTCACTCAACGACTCGATCCCCATGGGTCTTGATGCTCTTCTGATCTTCAACCACTCCTCTCATAGTGCCCACACAAAAATTCCTTCTTCCATGATACCTATCCACAACACACGCGTCCACATATGTCTCGGTGTCCACTGAATGGCTTTGATTCGTCTACGATGTCGAACAAGAAGTCCTTCTCTTTTCTTCACCGCAAAAACCTTTGATGTTCAATGTGTAGAATAAACAACTTTGGTGCAGCAAGATCACATAAGCATATAAGAATTATAACTCGGATCTTTGCAAACTCTAAGGATGTTTTTAGGCTTTGTGAACCTTAGAAAACATGTTCAAACAAGTTTCTGGTTCGTAAATAGTTTTCCAGAATGCACACCTACGAAATTTTGATGAAAACACTGTTTAAATAGGATTTAAACACTGCCTCAAAAAATGTGTCGTTCGAACAACTTAAGGATCTCGTTCGAGCAACTTAGACATCTCGTTCGCACGAGATCTGATGTCATTCGAGCGAGATGTTTGACTTTTTGACTTTCAGTTCAAAACGTCTCTTCAAAGAGACCCAGTAAAGTCAAACTCCTTTTTCGAGCTTATCAGAATAAAAACGTAGTGTAAACAATTAAAACACTTTTAAAAACATTTTAAAATATTTTTCTTTATTAAAATACATCCTTATCTTTTATAAAAACAATTTCGAGCATCATTAATTATACGCATTCATACCTGAGTGATCTCGGAATGCAATTAACTTTGAAGACGATTAAACTTGCACCAATTAAACATCATCATGATAAATTCTTTGAAGCTTTGCCGCAACGTCTTTAATTTTCTTCAATACGTCATAGACCAAGTGGGATCGTGACAAATTAAAAATCTCCCTATGACATATTACAAACACAGTTTTGTTCACAGAATTAAGTAAAAACAATACAGGGACTCAATTGGAAATTTATGTCCTTACAAATCTCCCCCTTTGACTATTCTGGGACAAAACTAAACTAGTGAAATGCCTAACCGGGCCGTCAAGTCGTATGACGCCTAAATCCCATCCCATAAACCCAAAATCAAAAATACAGGACACGGACTAGTATATGTAGTACCGACAAGCATGAACTATCTGAATGTGATGTAGTCTTGAAATCTCGAATCGCTGAAGCATACCTACACACATGAAACAGACAAACACATACCCAGTGAAGTATGGAGGAACAAATGATACCGATTCATATTTCTAATACGAACAAGTCATTTGAAACATGTGAGCAATTATTTGATACCAATTAGTTAACATATGTAAACCAAAACATGCTCAAATCTCCCCTTACATCACATACACATCTCTCCCCCTTTTTGTCTCGAATAGACAATCCGGTGAAAATACAAACCAAACCAAGTATCTAGCATGAGAATATATCAATTTAAATCAATTGGATAACAATTTGAGAATCAAAATTGCTAGATAATCATGAAACAACCAGCTAAATATGATCATGTAATGACAAATTAGTATCTAGCAAACCAAGGAATCACACAAAGAGAATAGCAATCTAATTAGGTGTGATAAACGGACTTATATGCAAACTACCAATTTGAGATAAAAGAACCTTCATATAAACCAGTCAGTAAAAAAAAAACTTCCAGCAGTACCAAAAGTATACCAAATTAACCCAGTGGACTGCAAACCAATCAGAAGCCAACACATCAGCCTGTCATTCGAATGAGCCAGGGACATCGCTCAAACGAGTTGAGGATGTCGCTCGAATGAAGTACAGCTGTCGTTCGCGTGAGATGGATATGTCATTTGAACGACTTCGTGCGACCTACCAAAATTTCTCAGATTCCCAGAAATATGATATAATATTGCCCAGTGAAAAAATTTCCACAAAAAAATCGAGGAAGGGTCTATCAGAAGCAAACCAGTGTTAAAATAGTAGGATTTTAACACAAAACGCAAAAACTCATAAAACTAAAAATGCGAGTTACATGCAAACATAGTACCGATGTGCTCAAACACGGACATGGAATGAATAGGCGTGAAACTACAACAAATGAGTCATAATTCCAACACATCAAAACGATTAAGAAGCTCTAATTGATAGCGATAAATCGTCAAACTTTATCATAGCCATATAACTATAAAAGTGTGAGCTTAATGAACTAAACATACTACATGCACACAAATTCAGAATTTTGACGATTCTACAAACAATTGTGTCAAATTACAATATTTCAACATTAGGATTAGTTGTGCAAACCCGTTTAAATTTTTAATCCATCCAAACTCCCTCAATAATATGATATTTTCTTTGGAATGAACTAAAAAGATTTGGCCCTTTTCATAACATATTGCATTTTCTTTTGGGCTCTTTTAAACGGTGGCTTTCACGACGAGTTAATTTTGAACTCTCGCAGCCTTTTCCCGTGAACCACTCATTATTTTTACCAATTTAAATCCGCACGATAAACGGTTCTTACATGCACACTTCTTCCTAAGTCTACTTATGCATAGATGACAAGATTGAGATAAGAACGCCTCACCATATTCAAATATGCAGGAGAAGTCAAACATCCATATAAACTCATGAATGTGGGCAATGTTGGCATATATACAAAGTCGAATCAAAATGCATATCAACTTCGAAACAACCCCACATAAACAATGGTTAAGATCATTCTAAGCATCGATAATAATGACCAAATGTCCTAGCTACATGGATAATGAAACGATGGGGGGGGGGGGGGGGGGGGGCGGGTCCAAGCACGCCAATATGCCACATCCAACATGTAAACTCAAAAATAAAAACCGAAATCTTTTTAGCTTTTCAGAAGTTTTCTCAAAAACAAAATCTTTTTGTATTTTTCAATAAGTCTTAAATAAATGAAAAATATAATACAAAGAGATAAACATGTGATAACACTAGCAAATTAAAAACATGATGCAAGGGTTAACGTATGACAAAACATGCAAGCTACTATCCATAAGAAATTGCAAGAGATGAGTCATGTGCATGCATATGAGAATCAACCAACGAAGCATTTAGCATCTCCAAAATGGATTTCTTAACACAAACAGGAGTATACCTAATAAAATGGATTTTGGGAACCAATGGGACACTACGTTTAATCTTCCTAGGATCTTTTCTAAGATCAAAACAAAAACTCCTAAGGTGACCTTTCCTACCACAATGCGAACATGTGAAAACACGTCGAGGAACAGGACCTTTAGGTTGACCTTTTCTAATACCCTTGGATGTGGTTGACGCTCTAAAACAAACTATGATTTTGGCCTTTACATTCGAACCACTAGAATAAGATAAGCCGCTACCATCACTACTCGAGTCATTTAAATCATTTTTTAACTTCAAAACTTTGGACTCAAGTAAACGATTAGACTCCTCAAACTTTCGAGACTCCTTCTTTAAATTTTTAATTAACCCTAGAAGGTTATCTCGCTCCCCCTAATGTGACCAAACTTATCCCTTAGAGACTTTTCTCGTACCATAAAATCATTATTCAAATTATTTTCCTCAACGGCACAAACTCTAGAAATTTTTAAATCCTCTAACTCTTTTTCTAAAATGAGGACTCTATCATCACTCTCCATTTTCCCCAATTTTAATACATTAAAATCTTTAAAAGATGAACTAAAGTGATCACGGAAAATATCTCTTTGAATTTGAAAATTTTGCAAATATTCAATCCTATTTTTGAAACCATAATTTTCTTTCTCCAAAACTTCAATACGATTTGCAAACTTTAAATTCAAACGATGTAAATCATCAAAGCTTAGAGAATCCATCGAGAGAAAACAAACACAGGAGAGATAAACAAACACACGGGATCACAAAACAAATAAAAAATGTTTTCTAGCTCTGATACCAATTTGTAGGACCCTTTTTGTGTGTTTTACCAAAAAACTCAATTATCTCCCAAATAGTAAACAACTTTTAATTATGCACCAAACCAAGTTATGAAAACACAATTCTTACTTTAAACCAGTTTTATCTTGATTAATCCTAAACATGCGTCTAGTGATTAAAGCAAGTAAAGTAAAGTAAATAATACTCACAACACCGGATGTACAAGGAAAAAACCCAAAACGGGAAAATAACCTCGGACGGCCCAAGCCAGACAATCACTATGAATATGGTTTTACAAAGACAAACAAAGTCTCACTCAACGACTCAATCCCCAAGGGTCTTGATGCTCTTCTGATCTTCAACCACTCCTCTCACAGTGCCCACGCAGAAAGTCCTTCTTCCACTATACCTGTCCACAACACACGCGTCCACGTATGTCTCAGTGTCCACCGAATGGCTTTGATTCGTCTATAATGTCGAACAAGAAGTCCTTCTCTTTTCTTCACCGCAAAACCCTTTGATGTTCAATGTATAGAACAAACAACTTTGGTGCAGCAATATCACGTAAGCATATAAGTATGATAACTCGAATCTTTGCAAACTCTAAGGATGTTTTTAAGCTTTGTAAACCTTAGAAAACATGTGCAAACAAGTTTCTGGTTCGTAAACAGTTTTCCAGAATGCACACCTACGAAATTCTGATGAAAACACTTTTTAAATAGGATTTAAACACGGCCTAGAAAAACATGTTGTTTGAACGACTTAGACATCTCGTTCGCGCGAGATCTAATGTCGTTCGAGCGAGATGTTTGACTTTTAGTTCAAAACATCTCTTCAAAGAGACCCAGTATAGTCAAACTCCTTTTTCGAGCTTATCAGAATAAAAATGTAGTGTAACCAATTAAAACACTTTTAAAAACATTTTAAAATATTTTTCTTTATTAAAATACACCCTTATCTTTTATAAAAACAATTCTGAGTATCATTATTTATACGCATTCATACATGATTGCTCTCGGAATGCAATTAACTTTGAAGACGATTAAACTTGCACCAATTAAACATCGACATGATAAATTCTTTGAAGCTTTGCCGCAACGTCTTCAATTTTCTTTAATACGTCATATACCAAGTGGGATCGTGACAAATTAAAAATCTCCCTATGACATATTACAAAAACAATTTTGTTCACGAAATTAAGTAAAAACTATACAGGGACTCAATTGGAAATTTATGTCCTTACAGGTACTTTATGGATGGAACCAATTAGAGAATACATTGAAAGAGGAATATTTCCACCCGACCAGAAGGAAGCCAGGAAGATGAGGTACAAAGAAACCAGTTATGTGTTAGAAAATGTGTCATGTACAAGAGAGGATACATTATTTCTTTACTTCATTGTGTTCATCCAAACGAAGTAAATGATTTGATCAAATAAGTTCATGAAGGATCATGTGGAGCTCATACAACTGGAAAGTCTCTAAGACAACAGATAGGATTGTAAATTTACTATTTACCAATGATGAAAGAAGACTGTGATGCTTTCACCAATAAATGTGATAAATTCTAGAAGTTTCCTACCATTCACAAAAGACCAGGAGAAAGTCTAACCCCTATCATTTCTCTGTGGCCTTTCGCTATATGGGAAATTAACCTGGTCGGACAACCGTCGACCACAAAATGGATATTCAAGTACTTGGTTGTAACTGCTGATTATTTCACCAAATGAGGCTGAGCCCTTAGTAGATATGCTGTATCAAAGGGTTTAATAATTCATATGGGAGTAGATCATTTGAAGGTATAGCATTCCCTATGCCTTCATTACCGACCATGGCACTCAAGTTGATAATAAAAAAGTTGAAGAGTACTATATTCGGTCAGGCATCCAGAAACTTCATTCAGCACCTGGGCATCCACAATGAAACATCCAGACAAAAATAACCAACAAAACCTTGATATATGGGTTAAATAAAAGGTTTAATGAGGTTAAAGGAAACTGGATTAATGAACTTCACAGTGTCCTTTGGCCATATAGGACTACTCCCAGAACAACAACATGAGAAACCCCATACATGCTAGCTTTTGGCATTGAGGCAGCTATTCTAGTAAAGATAAGTCTACCAACTCATAAGGTATTGAACTTTGATTCACCTAAGACTAACCTCATGCTGCGACTAGATCTGGACATGATAGAAGAAGTTTGAGAAGATGTTGTTATTCGGATGGTTGCCTACCAACAAAGGACTGTAAGGTTTTATAATCTAAGGGTTAAGATGACCATCCTGAAGCATGGAGATATGATACTTAAGAAATTAATCCAGAAGAATAACAAGTTGGAACCTAATTTTCATGGTCCATGCCGTATCTTGGCAGTTATCCAACCAAGAACTTATCTCTTAGAAACTAAGGAAGGAGAAGAATTCAAGAATCCGTAGAACAAATACCATCTGCATAAGTATTATCAGTAATTCTGTTTTCAAAAATTATGCCTTAATGTAATTGGTTATCCAAGTTAATGAAATTCCAAAATTTTCTCCATTATACATCCTTTTTATGCTTTATTTTTTGGAGTATGGTGGGTACACCTCAACCTGTAAATTAATGAGCAATTTTATTTCAAATACTTCAGAAGAGTTTCCAAAAAGTTCCTTGCTAAAGATCATGGTTCAAACTTTTCCAACTTCAGAAAAGTTTCCAAAAAGTCCCTTGTCGAAAAGTTCATAGTTCAAACTTTTCCAATTTCAGAAAAGCCAAACTTCATTTATGATTTGTCCATGGAAAATCATGAACAAGAAGGTAGTGAAATTTATTAATTAGAGGTTTTACCTGACCAGGTTAAAATACTGGAATAATTATACATTTCTAATACACTTAGTCGCCACTGATAACTAATGCTATAACTTAGTACAATAAAGCTATTTGCAGTTTTATCTAAGTGCATTAGTCTAATCCAAAGTTGTATAAATGATTGAAACATGAATCAGATATGAAACATTTGAGAAGGTTATTTAGTCTATAAGCCGATTAACTAATCGTTAAGCAAATTACCTAGTCGACAAAAAGATTAATATCAACCACAAACTTGAATAAATAGAAATCAATCAAAAATAACTTCATTTCATTAATTAAAATGTATTACAATAGCATGAACTAATCAAAATACAATATGATAAGTATAAATTTATTCTGATGGACGCTTTCCTTGTGCCTTATCCATTCCAACAGGAGGGTCATCAAGGGTATATGGAGAGTTTATTGTGTTTAAATCTCTTAGCATCTTCCTATTACTGCTACTCAGCCTATCAAGCAAGTGAGGAGGACGAACTATCTCACACTCATCATGGAGGCCATAATCCACCAAATATTTACTTACTGGTCACTGAGGAATGGAATCGGGAGGAATCCATCTCGTGCCCAATTTAAAAGAAGGCTTGTCAAAATCCAAGAAACTTAGGTCAATCCAGTGCCAGAAGTCACTGTTTTAATCATACTTCAAGAAAATCAACAAGTTGGTCCACCCTCATTTATAGCCTTCACGATTGATTTGTGCAAGATGATCATCCACATGGGTTAAGGCCTCATTATAACCCTCTATCCAAACTTCCATTGGTTTCTTGTGAAGTGGAATTTTAGCCTATCCACTAGATGTTAAAGTTTTTTTAAGGACAATATCTTTGGATTTCAACAGGGCATCTTGGTCAGTAAGAGTTTTCTTAGTTCTCTCTTCCTTAATAGTTGGCCTACAAATAACTATAATTTGCCTGGAAGTTTGTCCAGGTTTAGTCTTTTTCTTCTGCAATGCTTTCAGCTCATCCAATAATCTTGCATTTTTTGTCTCTAAGAAGGAAACACCCTCATCTGGACCAGTAATGGATGATCTTTTCAGGCTATCAAGTTCATCCCCAGGGCATTATTTTCTCTCTCCATCATGGCAGTAATTGATTGGGAAATTTCCAAATCATGTTTTAAATGTAATTCTCTCTTATGCAGAGCAAAAGTAATATCTTTTAATTTTTGGTCAAATCCACAACTTTCACGTAGTGTCTTATACTTAGACTCATAGTCAACATGGAGTAATGCTTTGGACATTTTTTTATCCTCATGCATTTTCTCAATCATCTCATAGTAACCAACATTATTTTCTACTGGCCTATCCAAGAGACAACGGAGGTGGATGTACGATTCTTTCACTTGAGCAGACATATCTGGGCTAACCAACCCTGATAAATCTTCCTCGAATAAAGGAACATGCCCTCAAAGAGATTCATCACCGCCTAAGTAGATCAGATTTAACAGAAACAATGGCCTTCTTCCCAGCATCAAACTGAAAAGTCATAAATGCATGAGTTTATGGGACAAATCCAAAGAAGTAAACAATATTGAAAATGACAAACTAACAAGAAATAAAGATCATTCAAAGGAAAAAAGGGTTGAGATAATAAAAGTTGTTCTTTTATTGATTAAATATTAAAGTACAATGGTTGATACATTATCAAGAAAGAAAGGACAAAAAGTAAACTGTCTAATAAGGAATTGGACCTTCTCCTTGTCCTTGGCTTGGTTTTAGATACCAACATAAGCATTTAGCATCACTGAATAATCAAGGGTCATCACAGAATACTCTCCAGATCCATTCTCGTTATCAAACTCCTCATCCAGGTTAGGAGGATTACTACGGTCATGCCTGTGGAAGAATTCATAATTTTCTTCTATGCTGACAACCTTCAGGGCCTCAGTCTAACCTTCCTTAAAGGACAGGTTTTTGGCATAATCAATTTGAGCAAGGGTAGTAAAGATAGCCTTCTCCCAACTTTTATCAAAGGCATCTTTGTATTTGGCCTTGAAGGAAGTCACCTTAGAGGACATGCCAGCCACCTTATCTTCAGCAACTTATGCCTTAGCTGTAGCGTTCGAAAGCTTATCCTCAGCAGCCTTGGCCCTGCCTTCAGTATCATTCCCCTTCTTCTCGACAGCTTTAACTTTTTCCACGGTAGCATTTATTTGGCCTTCAGCCTCAGTAGCCCGATTATTGACCTTATTCAAATCCTCTTCCTAGGAATTTTGCTTTGTCTCCAAAGCTTATCTAGAAGCCTCCAAAGATCGTTTCAAACCTTTAAAGGACTCTTCAACTTCCCCAAGAAAGAACCTTAGTTAATCGTCCTTCTCCATCATTTGGTTAAAGTCAACCAAAAACTACAACAAAATTAAAACACCAAATGCCAAAAAGAGTTCATTAACATGGAGAAAAGATCAGATAGTGAGAAAATTACCATTGCCAAGTTATGGCGAGCTCTCTCAGTCAGCATGGACCTAGACATGGGGGATGATGAAACTCTATCATTAGGAAGTGTACCAGACTTAATTAAACCCTTGTCTAGTCCAGTGCTAATAGTTATAGAGGCTGACCCAATGTCAAGGTCAGCCTAAATTTTTCTTACTACCTCTTGTTAGTCGATAGTGTTCTTTGCTGCCAACGCTTTCTGGTCAACTGATGTTTTCTATGCCAATTTTTTAGGATCATAAAAACCTCTCCTCAACCTCTTTAATTGAGGCTCAATAGTTTGATTCTCATCAACACCTATAGGTTGTCACTAGCTTGAGAATTCTTTTTAGTTGGCATCTTACCAGCATCAGTAGCTTTCTTGTGGGTAGGGGATAAAGTTCCACCCAACAAGTTGGGCATATTTCTCTTAATCATGTCTGTAGAAGGAGAAAAGGGTATCTCAAAATTTTGAAAAGACTCGAATGAGGAAGAAGTTCCTCCCTGAATGAATTCAGGACCAGTAGATTCAGTGGCTAAGGAAGTAGGTATATGGTCTTCTTCCAAGTTGATTGTAATTTAGGGAAGCACGAGAATTAGTCGAGAAATAAAAGATGTGATAGAACTATTGCACTCCAATAATAAAGAAGTTGGTTGGGGATGTTCCTCTACAATCTCTTGATCCAATCCCAATTGGAACTTAAGATCGTTAATATTTATTTCCCCTTCCTTGGGGCACCTCTTCTTGCTTTCATCTACATAAAAAAAGAAATAACCAAGTTGGTCAGCAAACATCAAAAGTGCATAACAAAAGAGGAAAAACAATCCATAGAGTTACAACTTATGTCATGTCCTGATTGAGGACATCTGGGACCAGTATAGGATACTTAATTAGTGAGGGGAGCATGCTACCATGTCTTTACAATTATGCCATAATCCCAATAATCCTTATTGGAACTACTGAAGCCCTGTTGGCTTTCCTAGTCTTCAAGTAATAGGTATTTTCTCCAACAATACCCCATTTATAACAGAACATCAACTCCAAGACTCCAATATGGGTACCTTAAAGTTCGTTCGATATATATGCATTGTTACCATCCTCCAAGTCTTTGGTACTACTATGGAAAAAACTACATTAAAATATTAGTAAAACTAAACTTGTTACTGAAGCGAGTGTTCCTTAGGTTGAAAATGTAGAGGCCAAAAATGAGGATATAAATGTTGATGCACGTGATGACTGGGTCATTGAGACTGCGAAAGATATACCAAATAGTAAAAGTCTCATTGATCCCAATGACTTAATTCAATAACCTACTTTGGACCATAATGAATCTTTACCAATGCCCCCTCTTCCTCTGGCACGTGAAGCATTTAACCAACATTATCTTGATAAAATAGGTGTTGGTTATAACTGAACTCTCATTCACCCTCATTTTCCACTTGAGTATCTGCCATAATAGACTTATACCCACTTTCACTCATCATTCGAGGGGAGCTTATGCTTGGCCAAGTCTAAGCAAACCCTATTTTCCATTTGATTTCAGTAAGAGTGAATATTTAAACCTTGTCTTCCTGACATTATGCCTCTTACAGGGTCCTTAGATTTGGAACTATTGATGCTAGTTCCCTCTGCTACTCTTTTCTATGGCTCACACACCATGTCATAAAAATTGACATATATACCTCGTATATTTTGGTTGGGAACAACTTCGATCTGACTACCTTCGAAGCCTTGGTGATTGATTCCATTTTTTATGATGCCCCTATCTCTGATCTAGTTGTTTACACACACATGTTATCCAGGGACCCAATTCTTGAACTAGAGAAGTCTACTCAATATGGATTGGATATTGGCCAATCAGTGCTGAGTTATCCTTCCACGGTGTTGGTAAGGCTCTGGAAGCTCTTCATGATTTCTCTCATCTCTCCTTCTCTATTTTTTTGAATGGCCATGCTCAAAATAATTTTTCTTCGGCATGCAAGGTCATTAAGAACTTCAAAGACACTTCTAGTATGCCCAATGCCCAAATTTCCTTTTTCCTCAAGATTTATCCCTTTTTTTATCTGAAAGGTTGACCAACTTCTTTTGAGAATAGCTAATTATGAGGTTTAAGTTGCTATATATGATGATCTTCGTACCACAACCAGTGGGATTTTGGAGTATTGTGTAATACCCCGTAATTTTATTGATATTTATTTAAGGGATTAATTAAATTAAATGTGAATTAATTGAGAATTAATCCGGATATAGATACTAACGAGATGTGAGTTGGTATTTGATTATGTTGTGTATATATGGCAATATATGAATATTGGAAATATTAAAATTATCGCGAGACTGAAATACGACAATTTGGGAAATTTAGTTGGGACGCGCGTGTCAGTCGCGTCATAAATGAAATTATTTGAATTAAAAAAGTAAATTTTATTTTTATCAACCGAATGGTCATTTTGAGTGCGCCAACGAGTCCGGAAGGGTCGAAATAGTCAGAAAACACTAGCCGGGGGTTTAGTTTGGGTCCCGGGGCATTTTTGGGCCATACCGGCAACTTAAAAGGGTATTTTGGTAATTTTGAAATTTTGGGAATTAAAGCCTACTAATTTTAAGAGTTAATTATACATTATTAGTAACCCACTAAGCCCATTACCATCATTTGACAAGTCAGAGGGCTACGGGAGTTATAGGAAGAGTTGGAAGAGGTTCCCAAGAGAAAACCCATAACCACCATCTTCAACCTTGGGAGAAAATCTGTAGAGAAAGGGGAGAGATCAACCCTCAACCTTCAACATCAAATTCTGAAGATCAATCTAAGGAAAGTGATTTAGTATCCTTAATGCATTGAATATGCCTTCCATGCTTAGTGTAGGAATTATCTTATATTGAACTTTTTGAAGAAAACCCATGAAATTTATTGGAGGAACTTTGAATTTGGGTTAGGATTTGCATGTAGTATGATAAGGGACAGATTTAATACATGAATAGTTACATATGATGATTTAAAAATGGATTTATGATGAGTATTGGTCATAAGTAAAATTAGGAGTTCATGTACATAGGGTTTGGATAAATATTTGAAGATCCATATTAATTCCATGAAAAATTATAAGATTTGACCCTTTAAATATGATAAGGAATGATCTAGGGTGATTAGAAATGGTTTATATACGTTAAAACACAACTTGGATGGTCTTAGGGTGGATTTAGAGGAGAGAAGAATTGAGAAAAACAGAATTGGGATTTTCTGGGCTGAAACTTCCATCTCGTTAGAAGACCTGCCGAGGTCGTTCGAACGACCTCGTTCGAACGAACTTCTAACGAAATGACAGTATGACTTCTAACAAGTTGGTATTTTGTTTGAAGCCCTTCGTTCGAACGAACTCGTTCAAACGATCTCGTTCGAACGAGACTTCTAACGAGTTGATAGAATGGCCATTTTGGCCTGAATTGATTTCTAGTATCCCGTAGACTTATTTAAATGATGAGATAACCTTCCCTTATAAACTAGTGGGTATATTTGGGAGATTGGGGTACATTGAGGAGTAAAACTTAGAATAGTGTCTTGAGCCGGATGACATTTGTGGATTGGGAAGCGAGTAACTAATCACGAAGTGAGAATAATTGATAACTTAAATACATATAAACTGGGGACATGTGATTTGTATAACATTAAGTGTTGGTATAAGAACGAGAAGTATACCACTAATAAAATATTTTAATATCTAAGATGTGTGAATGATTAGTATATGTAGTTATGTGTGTATGACATACCTATCGTACTTGCTATCATGGGAGGTTGGCGTTCGTTTAGGACCATCTAATCTTTGCGTGCCTACGGGGGGGATTTAGATTGGTTCCTCGAGGACATAGGTCAGAGAAGGGCTTATTGAGAAGTTAATAAGTCTGTTGATCATGGGAGCATAGGTATGTGCGTGACCCATGTGATGTGAACTATGTTCGCCTCCACTATTTGTGATTGTTGTTAATGAAACGTTTCCTGAGAGATTCAAAATACGTGGTCCTCATGTACGTGATGTACCGGGATTTGATAGCAGAGTATGTGAGCACCGCAGCTTAGCCTCCGAGTGCTAGTATTATATATTTATGGTGAGAATAATATATTGTTGATTGAAATGAATAGTCGTGAATAATTGTGGGTATAAGTAATAGCAACGGTTTGTAAAGTGAAAATGTAAGATTTATAATATTGAAATACAAAAGTGGGTAAACTGTGTAATAAGGTACAATACTCTATTAAATAGAAGATGTTGGGATTTGAGTTGGATATCATATAGAAATGTTAGATTTAGCATTGGACTAGATAGATATGGGAGAAACTAGAAATGGGTAAGGGTACGATAGGAGTGCACAATTAGTTGAGAGGTGAGGAACTCATGTGAATGCACACACTATCATGTACTTTATATTCACTGTTTAATGATATTAAACACTTGAATTTTTAAAATTTATTTTCACATTCGGGCTCTGACCCGTTTTCTTTCAAATCTATTTTTGTAAAAACCTTTTTAGGTGCCTAGCCATAAGGACACCATGCATAGGAGTTTTATTCAGGTGACGTGCTGTAGCTGCTGTGGAAGTTATAGAACCTTGACAGTAGACGCCTCCATTTCTGATCTTGACTCCATTATCAGTTTTTATCATTTGTTGGGCATGTTGCCCATTCCTTTTAGAGACATTTTACTTATTCAGTTATTTCAAACTTTGGGTTGTAATTAATTTTAGTGATGCGGACTTTGTATTTAATTATTTCGGAATTCGGTTTGTTGTGAGGAGTTTTCCTCCAGACTCATTATTTAATGGATGGTTATTCTATTGTGACTATATTGTTGGTTATGTTAACTTTTCATAATTCATTTATTGCATGTTAATCGGTTTTAATTAAAATGGACAACCTACTTTTTAAATACTAGGTGGTTAGTAATATTAAAATGTTTTCGACAGTGATGCTATGAACTGAACTAACTTGGCATTTTGTATTAATTTAATAAAGGAGTAGCTACTCGGTATTTAATTAGTCGGGGTGTCACATATTGGAGAGATTTTGAGAATGTTTACATGAATGGACAAGGCGACCCATATGATTAGGGTTTTGAAGTTCTTTATGCAAAGCGGATTACCCTTAAAACTAAGGAGTTGAAGGAAAAGGCCCATAAAGCACATGAGGCAATTAAAGGCTCCCAACATCAAGAAACATTCATTTTGAAGTTAGAATAATACAAAGCTCATTGGGATTTAGAGGAGAAACATATAAATTATTTATGGCATTTTTATAGATTTCCTCGCTATTATTCAATTCGCAAAAAGTAATGTTTTTGCTTTCCCAATCTTTTAATACCCATTTTTTAAAAATTAATGGAAAAATTACTTATTCCTCGAATGATTATTGTAGGCTTGTGTCTTTTTTCAATGTGTTATATGTTGCATTACTCCTTATGATATATTTTTTCATTTGTTTTACTTGATGGTTAATTTTAATTAAACTAATTTTATGACTCTATCATATTATTTACCTTAGCCATTTGATGAATGTCTCGTGTTGTAGCCAAATTTTGCATATTATATGTACTTATATATTTTTAGTACTTTTAGACCTAAAAATGCAATGATTTTTATCTATTATGCATGTATGTCTTACTACTGGTAGTGGTCCCACAAAATCCAAATGATAATTTTTTCTTTCGTTGGAACAATTAAACCCCATATATGGAAAAAAATTGTAATTCCCTTTAAATAATATATTTGGTTATCTTGGAATTCCCATCTATTGATTTTAGTTTCTGGGGGGACTAATGAGACACAAGTCTAATCATGAGGGTTTTTGGTTGACTGTGCCAATAAAGGCATTTTATAACCTCTTTTGTTTCCCTATGGTTTTTACTTTGGTGGTAAAGTTTTAGAGACACGTGCCAACTTTTTTCTTGGTACTATATTTGGATTTCAAAGGTCTCTACTAAGCTATTTAAGCTCGTCTTTTAGCTTTTCTTTCGTTTTTTACCATTCACTTTCTCTTTCCAAGCTTTTCTCAACCATTTTCTCTGTTTTTTGTTTTCTTCCAACTTTTTCATCATCAATGGCTTCCAGATCATAAACCCTAGATGTTTATTTCCAAATTGAAGAAATCACTTATGAGATCATGACTAATGTCGGGGAGATCGTCTGACCCATTTAGCTACCATGCGGGGCTTTCCATTTTTCCATGGGTTCCTTTTTTTAGGGTAAACTTTCCTATAAAATTCTTTGCTTACTACCCTAGGTTTGGGAAGGAAACTCTAGTATTCAATATTTTGATTCTATTTAGTCACCTCCTCCTTTAAATTTAGGGTGTGACCCAAACAGTTGGATGATGACGAGTGGTCACAGTGGGTGAACCGTATTCTCAAAGCGAAGTTCGGATCATAGGAGTAAACTAACTTTTTTTATACGGCCAGTCTCTGCTTCAAGGATATTGAATATGATCCTTTCATTATCAATAATGGCATTCACTTTTGGAACCAAACACCCAATTGTTTCGAATTTAATTTTGGTATGTATAGACCCACATTATTGGATATTCGCCAACTAATAGGCTTAAAATCCATTGGTAAAGGTGTTCATCCTTAAATGTTGTTGTAACATCCTGCAAATATTATTATTATTAAAGTTGTTTAGGACCCGATACCAAAATATGAAAGTCATTAAAATTAAATATCATTCTTACCATGTGACATAGATATGAGACATTTAAAACTTTTTTCCACTAGATATAAATTGAGATAATCCAATAATAATAAAACATTCACCACAATAAGATCCATCACCATGCTACACTCCAACAATAAATCTTAACTATAACAATAAAACTAAAATGAAAATAAAGTCAACTACGTAAAAATTTATCCAACTAAAAACCATAAATAACCGTGGAATCGAATGGCCCACCAAATCCAAAATAATTGTCTCAGAAATAAAACGACTACAAAAGAAACTTAACTAATGCACTAAAATAAACTCCTTCTTTAAGTCCCACTAATGTCCAACTATACAACTACCCAACAACCTATTCTGAAAGGTTAGTCAATAGTGACGGGTCAGAGCCCACTGTAAGAATACCAACTATTCTTTCCAAATAGGATCCAATAATTCATTCATAAGAATTAGAAGAGATCAATATCACAATGAAATGTTTTAATTAAAGAAGCAATATTATAACGATGCGAGTAATGTAAAACTCTAACAAGTACTCACATAAAGTAAACCGTCTCAACTACCCAAGTCCAATTATGTTTATTTCAACTTTAATTAAATCTCTTTCCATTACCTTTGTCAATTTTATTTATCATTCTCAAAATTAATCATATGAATGATGCAACACCATTATATTCAATTTGCCTTTCTATTGTCCCTGCACATACTCATGGTGCGCCTAACATATCATCACATCAACTCCACACACATCATTATAGCCTGCTGGCCCAAATTGTTAGCCCACACATACCGTGATATCCCCCCCACAAGACTTGTTAGTATAACTAGTTAGCCTAGGTCCCACAATCATCGTTATGTTTACTACAGACAACACATACTCGTGATGCCAACATAAAATCATTGAAGTAAACAAGATATTGTGAATCTCGCAAGCATTGTAATGCTTGGCCTACCCACACACGCACATACAATGGCACAAATCAAATCGTCTTTAATAATCGTTTATTATCTTTAAGCCTGTAAATTGACCCGTCGAGGCCTGAAGTTCGCCCGTTCGACCCGCTATTTTTGGGACGAGCTTTATTTGAGTTTGAGACGAGCCGAGACTGAGCCAAAATTTACAGTGCGAATGAATTTTGGGACGAGTTTGACCCAAACCTTGTCAAGCCCAAATTGGGGCCGAAGCCCGAACTTCGAATATATAAATAAATATGAGTACTGAAATTTATAATAGTATGAATACATGAAATAATTATTTAAATGCGTATTGAATTTTATGTGAGCATACCGTATTCTTGAATCTATTAGTGGAATTTGTGTTGTAAGTGGTGACAGTGTACCGTAAGCCTGACTGATAATGCAAGTAAATGGGAGGTCTTAGGTTGGAAGTGTTGACTGCGTATCGTAACACTTACTGATAAAGCAGGCAATCAGGAGGTCTTATATTTAAAATCACACGTTCAGTTGGCCTAAACATAGTGATGAGAGAGGTTAATGACCCGATCTTTCGAGGGGTTTGGTATGTAATTACTCGATGGTTGGGTTGCGTAGTGATGCCCCATTCTTATATATGTATATTGATTTAGTTTAAGTTCGTTAGGTGAGGAACTTATACGAACTTACTAATAGAGGCACGGGCGTATACCTGGCGGTTATTTCTTTCATGTGTGGTTAAAATTGTGATTGCAAAAATTAATATTTAAATCTAGTTGAATAAATATTAATTAAAACCTATGTCACTATATTGTACGGATTGAATTAAAAGTACTATAATTATGGGTGAAATTACAAGGGTTAGTATATGGAGTGCATTCCCATTTGAGTAATTAGTTACATTCTTATTTCACACGAGTAATTAATTACAATCTTATTTCACTTGTTAATTAATAACGCACTCATTATCTTAATGTTATGAAACTTATATAAATGTATATAATATTAGTCCGGTAATGGGCACTTTGAGTTAAACCCTATGTCACATTATTGTGTTGTGCTATGAGATTTTGTATATCTTATCATTCGGGTGACATGATTGGGGATGGAATTACTTTGTGCACTTACATAATATTTCAGTGACGAACACATTTAACTAAAAGAAGTTAAAACAATTAAATGTCACGTTATGAGATCGTGAATATCTTAGTGAGTAAAAGGTGGACATTAGGTTTTATTCTGTACATGTGCAATTAGTTACATCATTATTACTTTTTAATTATCAATTACTTACTTATTAGTCGAGAGATAGATACTTTTAGTATAACTTATTCCTTGGGTTGGGACATGCTCATAGTACTTACACTATATTAGAGTTGAGGTATTCATGGCATGTGAGTATCGATGGGTTGCATGTTTGTTGTAAATGAGTCATGTGATTTACATTGATATTATTGGAGTTATTTATTGCAACTTTTGAGTTCTAACACAAATTTATAAATCTTATCCCCCATAGGTATTATTATTATTATTATTATTATTATTATTATTATTATTATTATTATTATTATTATTATTATTATTATTATTATTATTATTATTATTATTATTATTATTATTATTATTATTATTATTAGTAGTAGTAGTAGTAGTAGTAGTAGTAGTAGTAGTAGTAGTAGTAGTAGTAGTATATACAATTTCAGCAGGGCTGAGGAGTTAGACTTTCAACATTAGAAATTCAGTCATCATCCTAAGAGTAGGAATGCTATTTCATTCAATTATCATTTGTATTCAGGAGGTTGGTTAAAAGGTAGTTACTATTGTAATTCTTTCTTCCAATTGATGCCTTTGTCTAAAATAAATTTTTATAATTGGAGTTTCAGTTTATCGCGGTTAGGTTGGTTTTGTTGTCATCCTTTATTGAGTTTTTATTATGGATGGTTTTATTTATTATCATTTTTACATTTATGTGGATGTTGAGAATGTTTTAGATCTCCCTGTATTTTGTGTCCATCCTGATCAACTAGACGTGGAAAATAGGGTGTGTTACAATAGACATTTATCCAAACCCAAGGACAATGATTTCATCAAAAGGTTCTTTCTGAATGAGGAGAGGGCACTCAAACCATGATCAAGATGTAGATTGATGAGAGAATAAATTCAATAGCACAAGACGAACCTGAGGATGTTGTGAGGCCGTTGACAACTTTCCTGGTATCAAGTTCATTATTTCAACATCAGGAATCACTGTTGGGTGGGGATTTGTTTCCTTTGTATCTGACCTTTGCAAAATAAAATCATAAAACAGAGAAAAGGAAATGACATATTTTATAATGGAATCAGTTGCAACAGAGCATTAACACCTTACAATGGTGAAAGGTTTCCTTCATAAAATTATGGTATGTAATTAATGTGAATTTGTTATGTTTGTAATGTTATTATATTACAATTTGATTTATCTAAATTTCAGTATTGGTTATGCAAGAAAATAATAATAGTAAAACCAACATCTCCATATCTTTAACCTCTACTTCTGAAGTGGCCACTTGAGCTTATTCACAAGAAAATAAAGAAAAAATAAGGCCACAGTAGTTTTATTTGGCCAAACCAGGTCCCTAAAATATTAAACGTTACATAGTTTCGCATTGTTATTTCGCAGTGTGATTTCGCAGTGCTATTTTGCAATGAAATAATATCGACCAACTAATATAATTTTATATGAATTATCTAGTTAAATGAAGTTGTAGGCTTATATGAATTAAGTTTAATTTCCTAGAATACACTCCTTGAACAAAAATAGTTTAGGCCACAGAATTAACACTTACGAAATTTTATCTTTTTTACTAATTACTAAGTGAGCATGAAGGATTATTAATTATGCAAGAATAAAGCACAACCACTACACGCCAATGTACGAGGAAAATCCAAATGGGAAAAAACTCGGATGACTGGACCTGGACGAATCCACTACGAATATAGTTTTACAAAAAGACTCAAAATACTTACAGACTTGACACACCAAGACTCGCTGAAATCGTCTTCTCTACCTTCGTCCGTAGTACGCGAAGATCCAACGCGTTTCAAAAAACTTCCCATGTCTCGATATCCACCGAAACCCAAAATCAGTCTCCAATCAACACTCGTGCTAAGATCCACCGCACACAATGAGGATGAATAACTTATGGATGTGTATGGAGTTTTTGGTTCTTAAAACATGATCTAAGGATCACATAGAGGTTGGAGACTATGTTCCAAAAAGGCTAAGATGTTTTCTCTCTTTGTTCAAGAAGTATTCATCAAACCATTTTCGTCCATATGAAAGATATATTAGTAAAAGTAATGGACAAAAATAGTTAAGAAAAGAAACAACCAAAGTTTAAAAAAAAACTAAAAACATAGCAAGTCGTTCGAACGACTATGTTCGAACGAACTTATAATGAAAATATAGAACAAAATGCGAAGAAAGTCGTTGGAAGTTCGTTTGAACAGGCTTGTTCGAACGACAATATTTAACGAAATTCTAAATGGATTTGAAAAGATAATGTGAAGAAGTTCGTTAGCAAATTCATTTGAACAGGTTCATTCGAACATGGTCATTCAAACGACCTGGACAATTTTCAAAAATAAAATGAATTTTAAATGACTTAAAATTGATTTTAAAATTCCGTGAAAAGGCATTTAAAAATATTAAAAAATTATCTCCAACACAAATAATAGAATGGGGTCATATACCTTTGGGAAAAGAGCACTCGAAAATGGATTGGTTAGAGATGAAAGTTCGGATGCTCAAAATCTTCATCGATGATAAATAATTGACACACAATAACCCAAAATGTTTTGTCGAGGGGAATTAGCCAATACTACAAATGGACTCAATTGGGAATTTGTCCTTATAAATCTCCCCCTTTGGCTATTCAGGACAAAACAAAAAATACAAAAAATGACTTTGAATTTGCTAAGTCAGGCCGTCAAGCCAATTCTAAAGCCTATCCCCAAAACCCCAAAAATGACTCGACTAACTACTAAGATGCATTGTTGAGAGTAGACAAGAACCTGGCAATAAGTAACCTACACACATGAAACAACAAAAGAATAAAATGCATGGGTAAATAAAGATTTAAATAACAAAACATGTTCTCCCCTTTTTTGTCTGGAAAAGACAAAGGTAAAGAATTAACCTGCAATGTTAGTGAATATATCTTGACTAAAAAAAATAATACGATGGTAAATAGAAGCAAGATAATATCCACAACATAAATAGATAAAGGAAATCATCCATACAACCACTATATCATAAGAGGAAATGATCATTGATTAACATTAGAACTTAAAATCCAAGATGTTCCAATACAAAAGCACCAATATCTAAATATAATAAAGGAAGAGGGAAATACAAATATCTGGTACAAATGAGGTAAAGAAATAAAGAAAATAACATCCTCTCTCTCTCTCTCACAAGTACATAACATAAATAGAACTAAAATAAAGAACATCAAGGAGCTGGAGCATCAGGGTAAGTGTCATTGGGAATGAATCTGGTACCGGAAGTTCCCTCACCACGACGCATCTCTAAACGGAGAAGCTCCTCAAAGTGTCCCATGAGAATGGAGTCTCACTGAGCCGGGCCTCATCACGATGAGCCTGCGCCTCCTCTCAACGAGCCTGTGTCTCCTAAGCTCTCTGTCCATCCATCTACATAGTGAGTAAAAGCTCCTGCAAAAGAGCCCTATCTTGGCGATGGTCCTCCTAAATCTGCTCAACTTGTGAATGCACATACCTAATATCCTCCTACTCGGCAAGTGGGTGAGGATGAGAAGTAGAGCGTCTAGATGGAGCTGGAGTGGATGAGGCAACAAAGTGGTATGACTTGGAATGGGAAGGAGTGGGTTGAGGTATATCACAAGGAAAGTGACCGCGTGAGGGACCTATAGAGGAGTTATCAACTTTTTGATAACGAGAGACATTAATATCCGAGGAAAGGAGGGGACAACCAATCTCAAGGCAATGGCGAGTAACAATAACGACAAAAGGTAAAGCTTGCCTAAAGGGAACAGAAGGATTGACAAGAACGACCATAAGTACACCAAAGATGAAACTAGGTAGGTCAATAGATGTCCTAGTGCTAATGGCATACATTAAGTCCACGTGTTCCTTAGAGATTTGAGTAGTATTGGCAGGGGCAATAAGACATGCACAAACAATCCATCTAAGCATCATCAAATCAGGATGAAGATGTTTATGATAGTTGGTGATGGTACCGACCAGGAAAAGATGACAAACAGTGTTCATGAAGAGTTATGTCTCAGGACGATCATCATTATGCCATGAAAATGCGGGGTTTGGGACGTGTGGCAAACCTATAAGAGGCACAATAAAGTCGAGAGAGATAGTAATTTACCAACCTCGGACAGTCGAGAATAGGCCAACCTCAAGAACACACATACCAAAGAAAAATTCCCTAATAAGATCGGGGTAAATATGGTCATAAAGGATAAACACAAGATCCCATCCTATAGTAGAGAGCCAGGAGTATACTATAGTACCGGAGAGAGAAGCTAAGTTGATAATTTTCTCTCGGGCATAAGCCCTAGTGGAAAAACTTTGGGTTTGATACAAAATATGTTTTTCAATGGTTCCCCAACGTAAACGAAGGTTTGGAATGGTTCCATCTTCATCTGAGGAGGATGAACTCTCCTCATCGGAAGAACTAATGCGATGATTGCATCTACCGTGGTTAGGAATAGTAACTAGAGAAAAGGAAACTACAGCCTAACAAACAAAATCCAACCAAACCTCCAAAAACCAATAAAACCAACAACAGAAACCAACCAACAACAACCCAAAATCCATTAGCATCAAGCGAGATATATGAAGAATAAAAAAATTAAATGCAGTTTCATGAAATATTTTGACACAAAAAATTAAATCTTTGTAAAAGTTGTGAAGAGACTACATGAAACCAATACTTAAAGGGGGCAAGATAACAATTTTTTTAAGAAAATGTTTTATATACTGAAAAGTACATATATATTATAGCCCCCAATGAAAATGGATAAAGTATATATCAAATGGGTAAGAGAAGGATATCCCCAAAAAAATGTGTGATGGTTTGAATAAAACCCAAATCATATATTACTCAACACTAAGTAAGTGAGATGTAACGGAAGGGTGAAATTTATTTGAAATTAGAGGAGGTAATAAAAACCGAAGATAGAGCTCTAAAAGTGAAGAATTGGGAGGGTTTAAGAATGGAGGAATGATGGAAATAGAAGTGGGGAAATGGGAAGTGGTTTGAGATGATGGGTGTAGACACCCCATTCTGTTACTCCTTAACTCTCCTTAGGTCCCTAGAACCTCCCTTCATCACTATAAACCCAGGTCATGTCCCGAGTACTGACCTGGAGGCCATCGGGCACCCCCCGGCTCAGTTTGACCCAAAAGTCAAACTCCTTGTCTTGATCGAGACTCAATGAATCTTCGAAGGGCACTGAATACCCTTTCCAACGATCTAACTCGTGCGCGATTCCGACTTACCATGCAGACGAACGCGACATTTGCGTCCGAAACCAGACCCAAAGGCCACCGGGCATTCCCGGGCTCTGTTTGACCTAAGTCAACCCTTCAGATTGACCGGGGCTGAATGAATCTTCGAAGGTCACTGAATACCCTTTCCAACGGTCCATCCCATGCGCAATTTCGACTTTCCATGCAGACGAACGATCCGTTTGACTCCGGGAAGCCACCGAGAGCTTCCCGGGCCCGGCTGACCAAAATCAACTCTCCAAACCAGGTCAAACTCTTTGGAATGTCGAAGTACATCTCCTAACCTTTCCAACGGTATGCCCCATGTGCGATTCGGACTTACCATGCGGAAGAACGCGCCGTTTGCGTCCGCGCGATTCTCCGCCCAATGGACTGACAAACGCTTCCGAGCCACATTTCACCCAAAGTCAACTCCCGAACTTGGGAGAGGTCCAAAGGACTTTCGAATTTCGATGAAATACCTTTCCAACGGTATTTCTTGTGCATGATTCTGACCAACGGTTTTCCCTCGGCAGTTAATTTTCTAAAAAATCCTGAGGAGCACTGCCAAATGGCAGGTCCCAGATCCTGCCTATCGGCACCTGCCGATAGGCAGTGCCATGATAGGGCCGATTGACAGTCCCCTGGGGTTATAAAAGGAGGCCTTGGCCTCATTTTCAAGGGAGCCCAGATCTGATAGAAATCTCTCTGAACGAATCCCAGAAACCTCTCACGAAGGCAGCGTGATTTCAACTTCCAAATCCCTCTTTTACCTTCACTTTTCATCATCCTTTTCATCAAACTTGGTGAATTAACCACTCTCAATCATCATCCAAGCTCAAGGGCTGCTCTCCAACATTCAAGATCAAGCTCAAGATCTTCAAGAAGGTCCAACTTTCTCAAACTCTCTCTTAAATTCTCTTGAATTCCCAATAACTTGTTTTCTTACTTAGCACTTTTATTATCTCATCTCACACATCCTAATATCCTTTTTATTTAGTATTATTGCACATATTTTATCTTCATAAAACCCAAAAAAACAAGAAAAGAGGGTTTACTCATAAATTTCAAACAAGGGATTCTCACACTTTTTCCACACTTTTCTCACAACTAAAGCACTTTTTATACACACACACACACACACACTTACAAATAAGAGATCCCACATTTGGATTTATGGGATAAACCCCACCCCCTTGCTTTGTATTCGAACTATGTGTACTTTGATGTCTTTATAGGCTACGTAGGCGTCTCGGGGTAAAATTCGAGACTCGAGTCCTTTCTCTCACTTTTTCTCTCATTTTCTATTTTCTAAATCCATTTTTCTTATATTATGTATACGCTTATTCTTAGTGTCGCATTACTCCATATGCGTTATTGTTCCCTTATAACGATCAACGTAGGAGTAACCGTGTAAATCTTATTTTTCTAATATTACTTTTATATCTTCCTACGGATGACTCGCTTTATCTTTTCCATGATACAAGTTGAGGATTCCTACCTCCATTCTATATATATATACACACGCACACATATCACGGGGGGGAAAACATAACGGAAAATAGAAAATATCCATGAGAGACCGAAAGGGCGGAATAGGTGCCTAACACCTTCCCATTTCGTAACTAAGCCTCCGAACCCTTCTCGAATCATCTTGGTTTTGCATGCACCAGTATGTCTTTGGAAGTCATCCTTCGGGGTGGCTTCCTCTGTTTCTTTTGTCTGTTTTGAGTAAAATAGACTGGCGACTCTGAATCTCTCTACATTTTTCACACCTCACAAAATCGACGCCGGTCGAAGAGCTCTCCTGAGAGGGGACGCGCGGGACCCGAAGGATTCCTCCTCCCTCCGCGGCTGGGATCAGCGGGGATGGCCACAGTGGCGACTCTGCTGGGGACTTTCATTTATTTTTAAGGCTTGACTCTATTTACATGGATGCTATATTTGTTTATGCTTCCCCCCCCCCCCCATATCTGCATGTTCCCCTTTCTCACATGTATATCCCATGCTTATGCTTATGTTCACACACTTGTAGAAAATCCTCCATGTACACTTCACACCACGTGCACCTAGGATCACATATATCCACATGTTGCACACATCACCTATCCATACTTGGTGTACCTTTTGGGGTACTCATACTTTGCTTCTGTTTGGCATAATCAAGGAAGGCATTATCATCATAAGCTACTAATAAGAGAATCATGCATGATTCACACGACATCACCAAAGAGCATTGATATTGACCAAGTTTTACCCAATAACTAGAGGGTCACTTCGTGATGGGCGCTGGTCTGGCAGGTCGCAGTTAGCCTAAGCGATATGACTCTCACCTCCCATTGGCCAAGTACCTTCGATGTATATCGAACGGTTCCCCCGCATCGTACCGCTTGACTGAAGTCATGACGGTAGGTATATCGCAGGGAATTCGTTCACGTACGCCGAGTATATCGAATTCGCTCTCACACGTATCATCCCCACGAGGTATATGGTGAGGCAATTCACGTACACTCAGGTATATCAAATGGCTTGTCCACACGTACCGATTGCCCGCAAGAGCAAGACGTATATCGTGGAAGTCACGCCAAAGGGGGTAACCCATGCCGACTCACCCAACCAACTGCATGCCCGCATATAGGTGTCAAACCTAGGGCACGCACTTTAGATTGCCGGTTTCGACCCGAAACTCTGTCGAAATTCCGGGTCGATCTTCCACCCAAATTTTTGCTCATTTTTAAAACAAGACCCTGTCCGCGAGCCTGGTTACAAGTCCAAACCGTAGCTTTGCATATATTAAAACCCCACTTTTCCAGGCTCGGGTCCCGTCCGACATTGCATTTAGGAGAATTAAATACAAGTGAGAACATAATAATCATGCTGAGTTCCGTCTCCAAAAACATTTCTCCTTTTTTTTTAATCAAAAATCCAAAAACATTTCTCCCTTTTTTTTTATCAAAAATCCAAAAACATTTCTCCCTTTTTATCAAAAATCCAAAAATAAATCTTATCTTGCGCCTTCTCAGGTTGATCGCACGCCCTTGGCCTGGCTCTCTATTGGCTTAGGCCTTCAGTCAAATCACCCTGGAGTTTCGTCCGTTCCTCTACTACTTCTTTCGAGTCTGAAATCCATCCATCTTCCATGGAGAATGCAGATCAAGCACCAGTCATACAACTGGATCTGCCGACGGTCCTAGCTTAGGTCGTGGCCAAGATTGACAACCTCCAAGCTGAGGTCCGAGAAATGCAACGAAACCAACTCCCTATTCCTCAAGAGCCCGAGGCCCTATTCCCTCGTGCTATGGGTCCACCCGAGCCCATCTGGGTTCCAGAAGAATATCAGCACGCTCCGCGTTCCCCTCCTGCTAATGGTCCGCCGCCTTCCCATCTTCCAATGCCAAACATTGCCCAACCTATGGCTAACTTGCCTGTGGTTGCTGATCCAAAGGAGGAGGAGTTGAACAAAGTCAAATAGGATCTCAAGATGCTCACCAAGAAGTTTGACCAAGTCAGGATCTCTGGAAATTACATGGACTACACCCATATGTCTCCTTATCCTAAAGAAAGGTTACCCGAGAAGTTCAAAATGCCAAATATCGAGAAGTTTGGAGGGAGTGGTCCCCCGATTGTTCATCTTCGCAGTTATCATCATTCCATGACTTTACTAGGGGCTTCCGAAGAGGTGATGGCCCAAATATTTCAGCAAACTTTGAGAGACAGTGCTCTCCGATGGTTTTTATCTCTTGAGGAATCCAGAATCCGTAGCTGGGAGGATGTAGCCCAAGAATTCATGTCACAGTACAAATACAACAAAGAGATTGAGGTCACTCGCCGTGATTTAGAGTTTCTCAAACAGAACTCTGGAGAATCCGTCAGTAACTTTATAACCCGATGGAGGTAAAAAGCGGCTACCATGACTAATCACCCGTCTTAAGAAGAACAAGTCAGCATAGTAAAGATTAATTTCTTGCCCCATGTCCGAGCAACCATGGGAGGACAGTACTAACCCCATTTTTTATCTTTCAGAGAATCAGGAGTAGAAATCGAAGAAGGTCTTGCCAAAACAGAAGTTGAACCAAAGAATGTGTCCGGACAGTTCACCCCTAGAAAATATGACAAACCTGTCAGTGCCGCAGTCTCAACCATCAACAATATCTCTCAGCCAACCACATCATGGGCACCAGAAAGCCGCCCTGCCCCCATCCGAAGGGAATACACTGAGCTCCATGCTCCCCTCTCCAAAGTTTACCAAGCCCTGTTAAGACGAAACCTTATAAAGCCCCTGGATCCACATCCATTACCCAATCCACTTCCCAGAAATTTCAAGACTCATGCTCATTGATCCTTTCACCAAACAGTTGGCCATACCACCGACCAATGCTTCCACCTTCGAAACATAATCCAAGATCTCATTGACCGGGGTACCATCGCCCCACCAGCCAATCCTAAACCAAACACTACCCATAACCCACTCCCAAATCATACCAATGCCATCTTCTTTGAAGAAAACCCAGATTTCGATCCATCAACTCAAATCACACCCTTATACCCTCCTAAACCCCTTCAACTTTGCCCATATTTCCTCCTACACCCTGCTAGCCTCCCTGATAAGGCTTTGTCACTCCTTACGAGAGCGTGCATCACTGTCCGAACCTGTTCTGAAAGTGGAAGTATGGAATTGTCAGAGGTGTTAAACCAACTCCTAGACTTCGGGCTGAAATTGCCCTCACAGCTGATTATCAACTACCAGAGGTTCAGTACGTTGTTTTTGGAAGCACGAAAATGGTCCCGAGAATTAGATAGGTGGGTGGTAGCAACCGACGAAATCTGCTTAGATGATGTTGTCCGGATCATGACGGAAGCATTCAGGCAAACCAATAACATTTGCAGTATCACCAAGTTTCTTGACACTTTGAGGCTACAAGGGCACCTGGTCCCTTCACCCTTACACATCCCCAAAGAATGGGAAGACCTATATGAAGAAGCCGTTGAGGTTATGGAATGCATTGACTTCACAAGGGAAAACAGAATTGTTGCCACCGGATGGGGGAAAGAATTCGAAGTTTCAAATAAAGAACAAGCTTCGAGAGGAAATGGCCCGATAGCTAACTTATGTGGGATGATATCATTTGAGGAACTCCTCGGAGAAATAGACAAGGTGGCAGAACAACCTGAGATTGATGAGGAAACCGGATTTAAGTTTTTCCCTTCTTCAGTAAATCACATGACCAGATCTGGGGAGACATTACCAGATTCCGAGCTCGCTACCCGTAAATGACAAGGGGAAAGGCGTTGAAAACATTCCTATGTCAGAAATGACCCTCGAGGAGAGTAAGATCCTCGATCAACTGGAGAAAACTCAAGCTAACATCACTCTATGGGGGCTTTTCATGTCTTCCCAGCTTCACAGAAACGCTTTAATCAAATTACTCACTGGACCTGTAGTTCATCCCTCTACCACACCAGAAGAAGCGGTGAACCTGGTCGGATCCTTGACCTCTACCCGAATGCTGTCCTTTTCCGAAGAAGAAATCCCCAAAATTGGGCCAAATCACAATCATGCACTCAACATCTCCGTCGAAATTATGGGGAGGGTTGTACCACTTTCTCTCATCGACAACGGATCCGCTTTGAATGTCTGCCCACTGAGAACCTTCAAATGTTTAGGCATGAAAGAAAGTGACCTCGCTCCAACATCCGCTGCCGTGCGTGCCTACGATAATACCCGTCGTAAGGTGATGGGATCCATAAAACTTGTAATAGGGGTTGGACCTATAAACCTTATCGTCAAATTCCAAGTCATCGATATCCCGGCCTGTTTTAACTTGTTGCTCGGACGACCCTGGCTTCATAGTATAAAGGGTGTATCTTCCTCATTCCATCAGAAACTAAAATTCTTTGCCAATGGGCGAGTCATCACCATCTTGGGTGACGACGGTAACGCCGAGGGTGCAAGCACCGGCAGTCCAATCCTTGAGATACAACATGGGTAAAATGATATGCTCCTATCAGGTTTCCAAGTTGAACCATCCCTACTCCCGGAAGGGGACGATTTCAAAGAAAGGGTTTGTCCAGAATATGACCCTCATGGCAATGTCAATGTGATTCAGATGTTCAAAAACATGCACTTCATGCCCGGATTGGGGCTGGGACAAAGGCAGCAGGGGATACTTGAGCCCATCGAACTGAAAAAAGATTTCCCTCCTTGCGGCTTGGGATATCAACCATCAGAACCAGAGCTCAGAATGATCCGCCAGACTCGATCAAAGAGAGGTTTAGACTTCATTCGAACTATCTCGGGAGATTATTTAAATGGAAGATTCATCAAAGAGGACGAGGATTTCCCCTTTTGCGGTTTTCCAGAACCATGGTATGACCACGCAGATAAGAAGATAAAGCCTGGAATGGAGATCTTTTTCCAAGACAGCTACCCATGGGCCGAAAGTTACCAATACCCGGTGCAACCGCTTATCAAAGATACTAAAGAGAATGAGGAAAGTGACTCCGAAGATTCTTTCAACCTGCAAACACTAGGGCTGACACTCTGCATGGTTCATTTAGGCACTACATCAAGGGACCCATCCCGGCTGATTAAAGTTGCTAACACACCTCGCCTCAACTGGCATGCTGCACCAGTTCTACCTCTTGAAATATCCCCTAACCCCAATGTTCACCCTATTTCTTCTACTGTTGTCTCTCCTTGCTCAAATGTAATCGAGACCTCTTTTGATGAGGTTCTCAATGTTGTTTTTCCTATCAATGAAATAAACAAAGATTTTGAGTATCTTGTTGTGCCTTACATTAATTGTGTAGATCCCAATCGAACTTTTGATGATGATAATTTTGCAAATGAACAATTCTTAACTGATCTAAATAAGGTTAATAATAAATAACATAATCGCATTCAAGTTAATGAAGAAGAGACTGTTGTTATTAATCTCGGTTCTAGCAGCCAACTGCGCGAGATTAGGATAAGGGCCACCCTTGACGAGCATGAGCGTGCACAACTCGAAGAATTACTAAAGGAGTTTGTGGATGTATTTGCATGGTCCTATGATGATATGCCCGACATCGACCCCGAAATAGCTCAGCACGAGATCCCCACTCTCCCGGATTACAAGCCATTTAAACCAAAATTAAGAAAACTCTGCACCGAATGGTCGCTTAAGGTCAAAGAAGAGGTGATCAAACAGTTGGACGTGGGTTTCATTCGAGTAATCGAATATCCCACGTGGCTAGCCAATATTGTACCTGTACCAAAATCAGGAGGAAAGGTTCGAATGTGTGTAGATTACCGAGATTTAAATAAAGCCTCTCCGAAGGATGATTATCCGCTACCCAACATCGACATGATCGTGGACAACACAGCCAGTCATGCTCTCAAGTCATTTATCGACGGATTTACCGGATATAACCAAATCAAGATGCACCCCAACCACCAAGAGAAAACCGCATTCATCACCCCATGGGGAACCTTTTGCTACACCGTTATGCCATTCGGTCTCAAGAATGCTGGGGCTACCTACGAAAGGACTGCCACAACCATCCTGCACGATTTGATCCACAAGGAGGTCGAGGTTTATGTGGATGATATGATTATCAAGTCCAAAACTAGAGAAGGTCATGTTCCCGCTCTCCAGAAGTTCTTCGAACGACTGCGATAGTATCAGATGCGACTCAATCCACAGAAATGCATCTTCGGCGTTACGAGGGGAAAACTCTTAGGATTCATGGTCAGTGAGAAGGGGATAGAAGAAGATCCCTCCAAACTAAAGGACATACTTGAGATGCCACCTCCCCGAACAAAGAAGGAAGTCTGAGGTTTTCTGAGGAAATTATAATATATCAGCCGGTTCATCAGCCAGCTAACCTCCATCTGTGAACCAATCTTTAAGCTCCTCCGAAAGGATTCAACCAAGGTTTAGAACGAGGCCTGCCAAGAAGATTTTAATCGAATCAAACAGTACCTAACCCAACCTCCAGTTCTCATGCCACCACAGCCTGGTCTCCCCTTGCTCTTATACCTAACCATAACTGACACTGCAACCGGGGCTTTACTAGCCCAGTACCTTGAGGACTCGCGTAAAGAAAGAGCCATCTATTACGCCAGTCGCAAGTTGGTCGGGTATGAGGTCAACTACACTGCTTTGGAAAAAGCATGTGTCGCACTTATTTGGGTCACCCAAAAGTTACGACATTACATGCTCGCCTTACCCATTAAACTTGTATCCTGAATGGATCCCATCAAATACCTGCTTGAGAAACCCGCCTTATCCAGCCGAATGGCACGATGGTTGATTCTCCTAACCGAGTTTGATATCGTGTACGTCACACAGAAAACCGTTAAAGGAAGATCCATCTCTGACTACCTCGCTGACTACCCTATAGAAGAAACAGATGCCTGGATCTCCGAATTCCCAGATGAAAACATCCTCTGCACCACTCAAGACCGCCTTCAATGGAAAATGTTCTTCGATGGCGCTGCCAACAAAAAGGGATATGGCATTGGGATACTTCTGGTCACCCCAGATGACTCCCACACTCCTATCGCCATTAAATTGGATTTCCCTTGCACCAACAACATGACTAAATACGAGGCATGCACAGTAGGCCTCTAGGTCGCTCTCGAGAAAGGTATTCAATACCTTGATGTATACGGGGATTCTACTCTTATCATCGGTCAAGTGCTCAGAAAGTGGAAAGTCAAGGACGAAAGCTCTGACCCTTTCACCCCCAATTAGAGGAGTTGACCTCCCAATTTCGAGATATCACCTTGCATTACCTACCCCGAGCAAAGAACAACCTAGCCGATGCTCTCGCTACTTTGGCTACCATAATCGACATGCCCGAGGCAATAACAATGACCCCCTTCCTAGTTCAAAAGTAAGACAAACCTACCCATTGTTACCATATTGATCTTGTCTCCACAGAAGATCCCGAACTAGCCGATTGCTAGTACTATGATATATGGTTCCTCCTCAGACATGGTAGGTACCCCGAGGGTTCCAACAAGAATGACCGAGCTACCCTCCGAAGGCTGGCCGCTTAGTACATCATCTGTCATAAAGCACTACTCGAGAGGAATTTCGATGGAACTCATTTTCACTGTATCGCAGGGGCTGACATTGAAAAAATAATGCAAAAAATCCATAGCGGGGAATGCGGACCTCACATGAACGGTCACATGCTTTCCAAAAACATCATCCGATAAGGCTACTACTGGACCACCATGGCCCAGGATTGCACCGCCTATGTTCGGAGATGCCCTAAATGCCAACAGTTCTCCAATCTCTAACATTTACCTCCGCGAGAATTATACAACATGACTTCTCCCTGGCCGTTCTCCACCTGGGGTATCGACATCATAGGGAAAGTTACACCAAAAGCGTCAAACGAGCATGAGTTCATCCTGGTTTCCATCGATTACTTCACCAAATGGGTCGAAGCTGAGTCATACGCAGTATTAAATACCAAGAAGGTGGCCAAATTCATCAAGAAGAATATCATCTGTCGATATGGGTCCCGCACGAGCTAGTCTCGGATAATGGTTTGCATTTTGAGGCAGAAGTCACAGAAATAGTCAACAAATACGGGATTCAGAGACACAAATCTTCTCCCTACTAACCTCAGACCAATGGTGTAGTTGAGGCCGCAAACAAAAACCTCATAGCCATCATCAGTAAGATGACCAAAAGTTGTAGGGATGGGGCCGATCGGATCCCCTACGCCCTCTGGGGATATCGAACCTCAATCCGAACCTCCACTGGGGTTACCCCTTACTCCCTGGTCTACGGTATGGAAGCAGTCCTACCTATGGAGCTGGAAATACCCTCGTTACATGTCATGCTCGAAGGCAAGGTTAGTGAAGAAGACTGGTACCAAGCCCATCTTGATGAGCTGACCCTCCTAGATGAACGGAGATTAAAAGCTCTGTACCACATACAAGGGTACCATCGCCGAATAGCGCGATCATTCAACAAGAGAGTTAAGGACCGCGGTGTCCGAGAGGGGTATTTAGCCCTCAAAGAGATAATCAAACCCATCTGGGACCCCAGAGGAAAGTTCAAACCCAATTGGAGTGACCCTTACATTGTGAAGAAAATCTTATCCGGCGGTGCCGCCATGCTCACTGACCTAGATGGGGAAGAGATGGCTCGTCCAGTCAATCAGGACCATCTCAAGAAATTCTACCCCTAGTCCAAAATCTCGGCGCGCTACGACTCTTCTCATCCTCCTTCTATTCTAAAAAACAAAAAAAAAACTCTCTCCATTTCCCTCTACCCAGAACTATGTGGGCCTGATCCTCTGCAAAAAACTATTTTCAAACAGATAAGAACGTTTTCAAAAACCCCAGAGGTACGTAGGCAGCTCATACTCCTCACATGAGCACGGCCCCTTCTTTCTCACAAAAATATACTCTTTTCTTATCTCCGAGAACGACAGTTCATTCTAAACATCTGCTTGAACAAAATGATTATGTATGCCTTAGCGATTGGTATAGATAATTCAAAATGCAAAACTCATCAAAAGGCACAGTTGAATGATTAGAAACTTATTTATTTCATTAATAAGAAATTACAGTACGGATTACATAAGAAAAAGGAGCGGATAACTTCCTTCCCCCCTACTACCATAAAAACCAGATAAAACCTCCCACATCTGTTACATAAATAAACTCCCCAGGAGTCCTACCAACAACTACCCGAAGAGCCTGCACCCTCATCATCCACATCCTGAGTACCCCAATTTTCCCCCGCCTAAATGGAGTGCCGCGAACACTCCATGGATCGATGATCCTTAACCATCTTTGAAAAGACCACAACACCCCCTTCCATGGAGTCAGATAAAACAAACCACCTCCGACCGGTCTCTACTGCCAACTTCTTGGTGACTACTTCCCTCCACAACCACTTCATATAATCTTTGGGGACGTGGCAAACCTTCCCAATAGACTGAGAGGGATGGGTCGACAGACGCCGATTTTCCAACAAAGATCCTAGCAACGTACGCAAGTGCTCAGTCAAATCTTCTACTGGAAAGAAATTTGATGTCCGAGGAGGCACGACCTGCGCCCAGCCAAATTAGCGCAAAATCCGCCAAGGGAAATAAAAAGAGGTCTGCCTGAGACCTACCAACCGCACATATGAATATTCTCCTAGCTCCAGAACAGGCTACAATTGTCCCCACCAAGGCACGGACCAATACAACCCACGAGCCCCATACTCCACAAGCCAATTCTCCCAGTTCTCAACATGCAGGCCCATGCGGATGAAGTAGCGCGAAAAGAAGTTGGGTATAGCCGACAAAGGATATTCTGGAGGAGTCGACAAGTGGAATCTTTCAGACAACCACATGAACAACATCACAGGGCTACCCCTTAAAAAGTCAGAACGACCTTCTTTCCAGGCATCAAGGCCATTCAAAGTCTCCGCCAATATCACCGCCGTAGGATTGCGACGGTATGATATCCATGAGGTAATGGCAACAAGTTGTGGGTCCACTCACACCTCCCCAGTCACTAACAATAATTTTGAAACCAGGCCCAGAACAACGGCTCCAGCATAGCCAGCATCACTTACTTCCCGCGAACACACGGATTGCAACACTGCCGGTAGAGAGATCATCCCTCTAGCAACCAGTGACCTGGACGCCGAAGGCAAGATATGAAGAAGCCCGACCAATAAATACTTAGGAGAACGGGAAAATTCGGGTAAAGTCGCGACAACACTAGGATTCACGCCCAGTATGGCAGAAAACTCCTCGTAGGTAGGACAAACTTCTTCCAACCCAAAGCGGAATACATGGTCTTCGGGGTACCAAAATTGTACTGCCGCCATCAGCATATTCCACTCAAAAGGTCGATTACACCACAAGGAGACTCGACGCATATTGAAGGCATCATAGTCGACATTGGAAGAGCACATAGCTTCCAAGGCTTCGAGGTAATTGGCAAACTCGATGCTACCAGGGAGAGCCATCTTGCAAGACTAAAAGATGATGGGTGGGTATGAAGAATGTAAAAGGTGTTAGGAAAACACTCCACCCTTCCCCCTTTTTATACTCAAAAATCCTCACAAGGGACATAATCCCTGCAGAAATCGGAAGGAACCCTACCCCACAAGGTACTAAAGGCTGAAGAGGGTACCAATCAAAGCTTTCAATTAATGGGACTGGACTGAACTGCCGATAGGCAGGCCAGGGTGCTTGCCGATCGGCAACCCCCCATTTTTGGAAATCTCCCTTTTTCCTCTCTTGTCAAAATCAGAAAAATAAAAAAAATCGATATTCTCAACAGAATTTCAAAAATCCCTTTTCCTCCTTATATAATTCCTTTTTTTTTAAATTTCCTCCATTCCTTCTTTCAGAAAACTCCATAAAAATAAATTGATGTTCTCAAAAGAATTTCAAGAATCCTATTTTCTCCTTACAGGATTTCCCCTTTTAATAAAACAAGTTTCCTTCGAAAAATTCCAAAAATATTCATTTTTATGGTCTCAGCAGCAAAGTTAAAAAGCACATGTACATGCATTCATTCATCATTAAAATAAAAGATAGCCAAAAAACTACATTGCATTGCATATATATTTTTTCTGTGTTACATCATTTTGCAGGAAATAAAGAAAAGTAAAAAACAACGGGACTCAGCCCGAACCCACATTTCACTCCCTCTCTCTCTCTCTCAAGAATTTCCATCCCGGCGACGAGCTCTCTTTCCCCTACAGTGAGATGACGCGCCCCCACTACCCAAGCCAGAGTCTCCCCAGGACGAGACTGACGGCACCAAGCAAGAAGGAACAGGGACAGCCTCCCGAATGTGGGCAGTCGCCGATGATATCCAGTCTCTGATGTCCCTGAGCCAAGTGGTCGACACCCGGATTTACTGCAAAGAAAAGGCAGAATCAGTATCAAGCAAAAGAAATCAAAAAAGAGGAAAAGGATTGAAAGGTTTACCGCAGGACGAAGGACATCCTCTGTCAAGCCCAACTCCTCCGGATCCATCGTAAGAGGACGGTGTAGCATCGGTACTGTCTCCTCCCCTTCCCGAGGCAACCCAAAAGTCCGTGCTACTGCCGAATGGCACCTCTCAGTCTATACCGACCGGCACCCCCCTTAAAATTTCGTACAAAATTCCCAGAAAATACCAGGAAGCCTAAAAAAATCACCTAAACATCCTAAAAATCCCAGGAGGGATTTAGAACGTTTTCATCAAGAAAATTCCGCACTCCTTCAGGCGACACACCATTTTCCCCAACGGAGCCCTCAAAATCCAAGCGATTGACCTCTCGGGCAAGGCGCCCGAACCACCTAACCACCTCCTCATCAGACTTTACAAAAAACCTCCCCGGCCATCGGCTTCCCGGTGCGATACATTATCACATGTTACTTTTTCCCAGCAGAAATCAGAAGAACCACTCGCCCCGAGCGATCTCTTCCAAGGGGCAATCCAAATGTTCCCCAGCTCCTTCATCGTTCCCCAATGGAACCTCAAATCCAATTCTTATCCCCCAAATGGATCCCCTCTTCCCCAGCGGAATCCTCGAAAACTAAGTGAAAACTCCTACCGGCAAAGCTCCGGAAAATCCCTAAGGATCACCTGATCACTTCCCTAGCGAAATTCTCTTACAACACCCAAAATAGGTTGTTCTCCCCTGCGAGGTCTCCTAAAAGGCTTCCCCCAGCTATCAGCTCCCCAACTCAAATCGGAATCATAAAGATCTTTCTCCAGCAGAATCAAAATACAATCTTTATCTACTCATGGGTAAGCATTGGCCCCGGTCTTGGATCATCACCTTAGTTACGTCATAATTGACCTCGGTCCTCGGTCGTCACCACTCTTGGGTCAAAATTGGCCCCGGTCTCGGATCGTCACCTTAGTTAGGTCAGAATTGACCTCGGTCCTCGGTCGTCACCACTCTTGGGTCAGTATTGGCCCCGGTCTTGGATCGTCACCTTAGTTAGGTCAAAATTGACCTCGGTCCTCGATCATCACCACTTTTGGATCAGAATTGGCCCCGGTCTTGGATCGTCACCTTAGTTAGGTCAGAATTGACCTCGGTCCTCCGTCGTCACCACTCTTGGGTCAATTGGCCCCGGTCTTGGATCGTTACCTTGGTTAGGTCAGAATTGACCTCAGTCCTCGATCGTCACCACTCTTGGGTCAGAATTGGCCCCGATCTTGGATCGTCGCCTTAGTTAGGTTAAAATTGACCTCGGTCCTCGGTCGTCACCACTCTTGGGTTAGAATTGGCCCCTATCTTGGATCGTCACCTTAGTTAGGTCAGAATTGACCTCGGTCCTCGATCGTCACCACTCTTGGGTCAGAATTGGCCCCGGTCTTGGATCGTCACCTTAGTTAGGTCAGAATTGACCTCGGTCCTCGATCGTCACCACTCTTGGGTCAGAATTGACCTCGGTCTTGGATCGTCACCTTAGTTAGGTCAGAATTGACCTCGGTCCTCGGTCGTCACCACTCTTAGGTCAGAACTGACCTCGACCCTCTTAATTGGTCACCCTCATTTCCTTAGGTCCTTAAAGCTGACCTCAACCCTCTGAATCGATCACCCTCGCTTCCTTAAGCCCACAGATTCGACCTTAATCCACAGAATTAATCATCCCCAGCATACTTCCTAGGTCCTCAGAATCGACCTCGACCCTCTGAATCGGTCATACTCCCTCAAAAAGCATCATGCGGTGTCTAATCGACGGCTATCATTTATTCCAAACACACCCATCAAGGGGATCTGTACACACCCCATTTTGTTACCCCTTAACTCTCCTTAGGTCCCTAGAACCTCCCTTCATCACTATAAACCTAGGTCACGTCCCGAGTACTGACCCGGAGGCCATCGGGCACCCCCTGGCTCAGTTTGACCCAAAAGTCAAACTCCTCATCTCGACTGAGACTCAATGAATCTTCGAAGGGCACTAAATACCCTTTCCAACGATCCGCCCTGTGCGCAATTTCGACTTACCATGCGGACGAACGCGCCATTTGCATCCGAAACCAGACCTAGAGGCCACCGGGTACTCCCGGGCTCTTTTGACCTAAGTCAACCCTTCAGATCAATCGAGGCTGAATGAATCTTCGAAGGGAACTAAATACCCTTTCCAACAGTCCATCCCGTGTGCAATTCTAACTTTCCATGCGGACGAACGATCCATTTCACTCCGGGAAGCCACCGAGCGCTTCTCGGGCTCGGTTGACCAAAATCAACTCTCCAAACCAGGTCAAACTCTTTGGCATGTCGAAGTACATATCCTAACCTTTCCAACGGTATGCCCCGTGCGTGATTCGGACTTACCATGCGGACGAACGCGCCGTTTGCGTCCGCGCGATTCTCCGTCCAATGGACTGACAAACGCTTCCGAGCCACATTTGACCAAAAGTCAACTCCCGAACTTGGGAGCTGTCCAAAGTACTTTCTAAGGTCTATGAAATAACTTTCCAATGGTATGCCTCGTGCACGATTCTGACCAACGGTTTGCCCTCGACGTCTCCGAAAAAGCCTGAGGCGCATTGCCAAATGGCAGGTCCCAGATCCTGCCTATCGGCACCTGCCGATAGGCAGTGCCATGATGGGGCCGATCGGTAGTCCCCTGGGGTTATAAAAGGAGGCCTTGGCCTCATTTGCAAGGGATCCCATATCTGATAAAAATCTCTCTGAACGAATCCTAGAAACCTCTCGCGAAGGCAGCGTGATTTCAACTTCCAAATCCCTCTTTTACCTTCACTTTTCATCATCCTTTTCATCAAACTTGGTGAATTAACCACTCTCCATCATCATCCAAGCTCAAGGGATGCTCTCCAACATTTAAGATCAAGCTCAATATCTTCAAGAAGTTCCAACTTTCTCAAACTCTCTCTTAAATTCTCTTGAATTCCCAATAACTTGTTTTCTTACTTAGCACCTTTATTATCTCATCTCACACATCCTAATATCCTTTTTATTAAGTATTATTGAACATCTTTTATCTTCATAAAACCCAAAAAAATAAGAAAAGAGGGTTTACTCATAAATTCCAAATAAGGGATTCTCACACTTTTTCCACACTTTTCTCACAACTAAAGCACTTTTTCTACACACACACACACACTTACAAATAAGAGATCCCACATTTGGATTTATGGGATAAACCCCACCCCCTTTCTTTGTATGCGAACTACGTGGACTTTGATGCCTTTATAGGCTACATAGGCGTCTCGGGGTAAAACTCGAGACTCAAGTCCTTTCTCTCACTTTTTCTCTCATTTTCTATTTTCTAAATCCATTTTTCTTATATTATGTATACGCTTATTCTTAGTGACGCATTACTTCATATGCGTTATTGTTCCCTTATAACGATCAACGTAGGAGTAACCACGTAATCTTATTTTTCTAATATTACTTTTATATATTCCTACAGATGACTCGCTTTATCTTTTCCATGATATAAGTCGAGGATTCCTACCTCCATTCTATATATATATATACACACGCACACATATCACAGGGGGGGACATAAAGGAAAATATCAAATAACCATAAGAGACCAAAAGTGCGGAATGGGTGACTAACACCTTCCCATTTCGTAACTAAGCCTCCGAACCCTTCTCGAATCATCTTGGTTTCGCATGCACCAGTATGTCTTTGGAAGCCATCCTTCGGGGTGGCTTCCTCTGTTTCTTTTGTCTGGTTTGAGTAAAATAGACTGGCGAGTCTAAATCTCTCTACATTTTTCACACCTCACAAAATTGAAGCCGGCCGAAGCGCTCTCCCGAGAGGGGACGCGCGGGACCCGAAGGATTCCTCCTCCCTCTGCGGCGGGGATCGGCGGGGATGGCCACAATGGGGAATGTAGGGAGAGTGGAGAAAGGGAGTTAGGAGATCGAGGGAAAATTGATGTTAGGAATCATGGGAATAAGGAAAAGAGATAAAAGGGAGTGGGGATTTGAAATGGTGTGAAGAGAAACTGGCAAAACCTCCCAAAATAAAGGCAGTTCGTTCGAACGAAATTTAGAAACTCGTTCGAACGACTTCGTTCAATCCACATGTTGGATGTATTAACAAAAAATAAAAAAATGGGATAAAGTCATTAGAATTCTCATTCGAACACCATCTTTAGAATGACATTCGAACGAATATCCAACGAAAACTCAGAAGATTTTTGCCAAAATGTCGTTAGAAAACTCGTTCGAACGAGGATTCTAACGAAAAAGAAAAACTTTTAAAAGTATCCAAAAACGAAAAAAATGCAAAAATAACGTAGTATAACCCATAAATGATGATTTTTAATTATCCTAGGTAGTGTAGACACATCCAAATCGCAGGAGGGGAAATGAATGGGTGTGAACAATGCGAGTGAGAGCATGACATAAGACAACGCACAAGTGAAAAATGCAAAACAATATATCAACACGATATACACTCACATATGCCTTGTGTCAATAAAAGGAATACAATTTGACACTATTTGACAAAAGCAAAACGCATAGAAGATTGATGATTCTCTTGCCAATAGCATCACAATACAGAAGAAATAGTGATTGATTGTGCAATCCCATTGATCTTTAACCTATGTCTCCCATTAATATCGTATTTGCTTTAGAGAAATTTTTTTTGAAGCATCAAACAAGCTAAATTATGTTGGCCATGGCAATTTTACTTTTTTCAATGCCACTTTTTTAGCTCTTTTTCTTTTTGCAAATGGAGGCTATTTACGCAAAAACATTTTGTTTTTTGCAGCCCGAGTCCATTGCGAATAACAAAATAAACCGGATGAATATACTTTTATTTTACAAAATCCGGGCAATGGATTTACATGCACAAGATCGGTTGCTTATAAAATGAGGTGACAAAATTGATAAGACAACACCGTACTTCACCTAGCGAATGCAAAGTGACATATACATCCTCAAGATTCTATGAAATGTGTGTGCAAGTAAGGCAAATATATGAGGCAATCATAAAAGAATATATCATAAACAAGCATCAATGCGCACAAGCCAGACGGAGTTCGGATTAGCTACTCATCGAAAGTCACATGGACATGAAATGAAATAGTGATCCAAAAACATCACACGCATAACCTATATGGATAAAAAAACATTATTAAGGCCTTTCTACTAAAAACATGATTTTTTTTTTTGGATTTTTAAAAATATATGTACAAATTATTATCTAGTTCATAGATATAAAGATAGACATGATACTCAACCAAAACTAAATGAACAACTTCGAAGTAAATCAATGGAGTAAACCCCAATGGATTTCCTAAGGTTTTCAAACCTGAGGGTATCTAGAGGTTTGGTAAATATATCGGCCAATTGATGATCGGAGCCTATAAAGCTCAAGGAAACAACTTTCTCTTCAACTAACTCTTGAATAAATTGTTCTCGAATCCTAATGTGCTTTGTTCTATAATGTTGAACGGGACTACAAGAAATATGAATTACACTCGTATTGTCGCAAGAAATAGTCATTGTGCCTTGTGGAATACCGTAATCCTCCAACATTTTGTAAAACGAGTGAGACTATGTGATAATTGATTAATTCGCAACTTTCTAATTTGGCACACTTATTTAATTAGAGTCTATTAATTCAGCCCATAAACATCCATCTATGGTGCGTGTGTCAAACCATAAACAAATACCGCATGCGACACAACAAATATGCTGAGACACAGATTTCAGGAAAAAATCCCTTTCGGGTAAAACCTTTATTTCACTATGAATCTATAAATCGCAACTTACAATTACATAGAGAAATATGCAATGGATCAACGCGCAGCCAACCCACAAAGACTCGCAGTCTTGAACTCAGCAAGAGAATACCCGCAACACCCTCCAAGGACTCACAGTCCTATCTTCAGTAAAGAATCCTCACGCAACAAGATCCTTAATGACACGCAGCCATACGGTGTAGAGAAGCACTCCACAAAAGATGAACAAAGGAAAAGATGTCTTCTTGAACACCAAAACAATTCACTAAAGCAAGATGGGAGTTTTGTGAATTGTAAATCAAAAAGGGATTAAACCCTTAAAACAAGAAGCCTAAAGATTACTTCTTTGGCAGTGTTTCTGTTATGGAAAACGTATGGACTTCTTGCTGAAAACATTACCATTTAAAGAGTATTTATACAAAAACATGCCTCCTCGAAAATAGAGCTTGTTCGAACGAGATCAGCAAGTCGCTCGAACGAAGGACAGCTGTCGTTCGAACGAGATCGCGCAACATGCTATCTCGCGCGAACGACATGCTATGTGGCTCGAACGACAGTTGCGAAAAAATCATTATTTTAATGTCCTCTTCAACAATTGGAAAAAAATACTCATTCTCAAATTTTGACGAAAAAGTCCGCTCCAACACTTAGAAAATATTTTGTAAAAATATCCTAAAAGCTCTAGGTGAAAAGTTAAGGTATTTAAAACATAACCTTACCAAAGTAAAATTCGCGGAGTCTTGAATGATGAAGAACTTGAGTAATTCCGATCCATCTTTGATGTAGATGTCTCTTGAATTCTCTTCGACGGTGTAGCGTTATATGACATAATAAATTGATAACGGACCTATGAAAATATGTCCTTACACATTTGTTTCATCCAAAGAAATGGAATTTTGTTTCTTAATCATCCATGAGACAAGTGCACTACCAAAATAGAAACATCCTCCAGATGTGCTTTTGCATCCATCAACATCTCCTTCCCAATCGACACTCGAATATGCCGATAAACAATCATTAGTGTCGAAGGAATACAAAATCCCAAAAGACAGTGTCCCACTAACATATTTAATGATACGCTTAATGGAAAGTAAACGAGACACTTTTGGGGAGGCTTGATAGCGGGCACAAACTCCTACACTAAAGGAAATATCCAGACGACTAGCGATTAAGTAGAGTAAACTATCTATCGTGCTCCTAAAAAGAGTTTGCTCTACATCCTTTCCTTCAGTGTCCTTACTAAGTTTAACCGATTAACTCATTGGAGTACGTGAATGCTTAGCGTATTCTGGATTAAATTTCTTCACAAGGTCTTTTGCATACTTAATTTGGGATAAAAATATCCCTCTATCGAGTTGACGCACTTGAAGACCTAGAAAGAAAGTGAGCTCACAGATTGTACTCATGTCAAGTTCATCTTGAATTTATTTTAAAAAGAGTTGAGTATGTTTATCACATGTAGATCCGAAAACTATGTCTTCGGCATACACTTAGCCAACTAATATTGCATTCTCATCTCGACGAACAAATAATGTCATATATATTCCCCCTCTCGAAAAACTGCGAGAAATGAGATAAGAGGTAAATGATTAGGCATAAATTCTTTGTATTTATCCCCGTAATTTAGAGTCTTTTAACATTCCGTGCGATGTCACTCAAGTTGATTTACCTCATATCATTGCTACTGACATTTTCTAATGAGTACGCCGAGTCTCGTGTATTTCTCATAGATTTTGCAGGTATTTTGTACATGAGAAGAATAAAAGAAATTGGAAGAGAAAAGAAAAAAATCAAAGGGAAAAAGAGTAATTAGCATATGGAATTCGGACGAGAAGCCCGAAGAAGATTTATAGGTCTTAACACTATGAACGCATAAGAAGAAACATCATTCAAATTTGAGTCCCGAAGCAGAGTTACGAAGCTTCAAAGTTGAGAGAAAAATCACAGGGAAGGGAAAATCACAGATCAGACCAAACCGAACCCACGGAGGATTAAAAAAATGATCAGGATAATGCTAAACTTTCTTTGAAGATCGAACCAAACCGATAGAGAGAAAAATGAACTGGTCCGGTAGAGAAGAAACTTTATGTAATAGAAGAACCGAACCGATGGACGTGACCCAGATCGGTTCGACTGTTGTATTTCATCATTATCCTCTTCCGAACTTAGAGTTGTGCATGGTTGAAACTCTTGTAAAAATGTATTCTTTTTATTCCAACGTATTTCTAGACTCAAGGGAGTTCCTTTTCAGAGTTCTTTTAGCATAATTTTAGAGAGAAAAGGTAGTGAAGAACCCTAGGATCTCAAAGTTACAAATTTGTGATTCTCAATTCTGATTTCTTTAGTAAAGTTTTTTCTTCTTCTTATTTATTGTTTGAATTCATTAATCAGTGTATGGTTTGTTTATTTCCAATAGTTCATAGATTATATGTTTCTTCTAAGCTTAAATTTCATCAAGATTTTGATTTTTTGCACATTAGAAAACATAATTGTAGTTAATTGCACCATGTTAGTCTATATTTCTCAGGGTTGGGATACATGAACCCAACCCGATGTAGTTCGCACGAATAAAAAATTAGTTCTATGAATTAAATAATGATTGAATCATGTTGTGTGGTGATCACAACCGTCGTAGGTCTTTTAACCTCATTTTCCCTACGTAACCAGGATGTTTAAGAATGTGATGCGCGTGTTCGCTATTGCACCTCCGCTTTATTCTTGCTCTTGATTACGTATGATGCATGACTGTACCCGTATATATATAATTCTTGGGATTAATAAATACCATATTTAATCAATTATCTAATTCAGAAACTAGTTTTGTATCCGATAAACGTACTAGTGTTCGGTGGATTGTATTCCAACCTACTTTCATCATTCATATTTAATCAATTCGATTAGTTTAGTTCTTCTCACGTAATTTAGTTAGTAAGTTTAATTTAGTTTGCATTTAGTTAGTAGAAATCAATTTCCAAATTAATCACCCTTTTGTTTATTTTCTAGAGTCAGTTTAGGGTTAGTCATCTTTCCTATCATCGTCATGAGCATTCGTCGTATTTCCCTGAGGATTCAACCCTGTCTTACCGGGTTATTACTTACACGATCGGTTTGCACTTGAACAGATACAAGAACGCACAAGAGACACATTTTGAGTTGTGTCAAGTTTTTGGTGTCGTTGCCGGGGAATTAGGTAGATTGTTAGGTTAGGTCGAATTGATCTGAAAATTGATTCCAAAAATCTCAAAAAGCCAAAAAAATCATATAATCAAAAATCCAAAAAAAAATTGAAAAGAAAAAAACATAACATCTCTCATAGGCCTTTCATGCAAAATCCGTAGCAAACCCCTCAATCTACTCTTACACGCATTCACGAGAATCCATTAGTTGAGTATGACCCCAATAGCCCCCCCCCCCCCCCCCACTCCTAACGTATTGCAGTTTTGGGTCCCAGTCCCTACTCCACCTAACTCCATTGCAAGTCACACATCGAGTCACATTTCTAGGACACTGAGTGAGGATTTCGAGTCACTAAGAGAGAAAGACATAACTGATAACGCTAGTTTTGCTACTGGTGAGGGGACCTACAGTAGCATCCCATGAAAGAACTTTTATATCCTGAGCGAACTGCCACTCATGGGTGCATTCTACTCACATACAATGCAGGACAGTTTCACTTTCATAATGAGATGATACAAATTCTCCCCACGTTTCACGGCATGGATTCGGAGAAATCATACCTACACATCTGCGAGTTCGAAGAGGCATGCGACATATTTAGTGATCAAGTTTGCACGCAAGATGTCGTTCGCCTGAAACTTTTTCCTTTTTCCTTAAAGGATAAAGCTAAGACCTAATTGTGGTTTTCATCGCCTAACTCAGTTACATTGTGGAAGGATATGCAATTAAAGTTTCTCTCGAAATTCTTTCCACAACATAGAACCAGCTCCATCAAGGATCAAATTCAAGCCTTTCAACAACAGGATAATGAGTCATTTGATCGGTGTTGGGAATGCTTCCAATAGCTATCTAACGCTTGACCACATCATGGATTTGAAAAGCATCATCTTATCTCTTTCTTTCAATGGGTTAACTATAGCATCTAAGCAACTCGTTCAAACTATTTGTGAAAGACCATTTTGGGAGCTAGATGCTAACGATGCTGATGCTCATCTTAAGTATGTCACCGAGACTACTCAAGCATGGGACACATCTAACCCTAATTCCAAAAAATCGGGTTCGATAGACGTCCACTACTCCTGTTGCGTCCTGAATTTACAAATTGGACAAGGATGATGAGTGGAATTATAAGTTTAATCAACTTGCTAAGCAAAGAGAAGGTGTGTGATATTTGTTATGCGATCCATTCAACAAAGTAATGTACGATGATACCCGCCTACAAAGTCATGCTTAACGAGCTAGTGGAAGCGATTGGGGGATTTAAGGGAAATTTCAATGCCCCACATGGGAACTCGTACAAGCCTTCATAGAGGAACCATCCTAGTTTTAGCTATGGGAAACAACAGGCTACGTTGAATCCTAATTCATACGTTGCCCCACCTTCACCTCCATATTTCCAAAACGCTCCACAGATGCAAATACATATGCAAGCACAACCTCCTTCACCATACATCACCCCACTGTGGAGGACTCTCGAGCATAGTTTAAATCAATTCATCCAATCTCAAAATGCAACCAACGCTAAGCATGAGCGATTGTTCACTGAGATCAACACTAGTATCTCTAGGTTGCAAAACGCTTTAAATATCCAAGAGAAGAGCAAGTTTTCGGCCCAAGGCCAAAGACCTCCTCAAGGTCAAGCTAATGTTGGCTCTACTTCCCATGATTAGCAAGCACAGTGTTAAGCCGTCACCACTCTACGTAGTGGGCAAGTCGTTGATATGTCACCTTCCCCACACGACACACCTAAAGATAAGGAGGTTTCGCCCGGCATGAAAGAGGACAAAGATTCCCCTTGAATGATAGTGGTAATGATGACACTAATGAGCCAAAATTCATAGTGAAACGCCCACCGCCACCCCATTCACTCAACGATTGGCTCCACCCCAAAAGGCCCGTGCAGATGTGCTAGATGTTCTTAAGCAAGTAAAGTTGAATTTTCCATTTCTCGATGCCATCCAGAAAATTCCCGCCTATGCTAAAGTCATTAAATATTTATTGACGGTAAAAATAAGGCTAAAGGTGAAAAAGAATGTCTTTCTAGAACAAAATGTGATCTCAGTTCTACTTAACGACCTCCCACCAAATTTTAAGGATCCGGGTGCACCCACGATTTTGTGCATTATTAGAGAAAATTAAATAGAAAAAGACTTGCATTATTTATGGGTGAGTGTCAACATTCTTCCTTACTGCATATATAGGCAGCTCTATTTGGGTGACCTCAAGTCCGCATGAATCACTCTCCAACTAGCGGATCGCTCAATGAAGATATCTCGAGGGATTGTCGCGAACATGATAGTCCAAGTGGACACATTCTACTTCCCGATAGAGTTTGTCATTTGGGACACGGAGCCCTCCATCCATTCTAGCAATCATGTTCCTGTTATTATAGACCGTCCATTCTTATCCACGGATAACGCTTTAATTAATACACGCAATGGGCTAATGCAACTCACTTTTGGCAACATGACCCTCGAGACGAACATCTTTAACATTGTTAACCAAGTTGGTGAAGAAGATGAAATTCATGCGGTCGATATCATAGAGGAGATAGTAGAGAAGAACATTGAGAGAACCATTGGTGGCGATGCCTTAGATACATGCCTTGCAAGAAGTGACGAGAGCGAGGGTACGTATACCGAGTTTGAGCGAGAGGTAGAGGGGTTAAAAGCATTATTAGACAAGGGAGCGTCGATTGAGGACTTAAGAGATATTAACTAGGTTTATAGATTCGAGAAGCTACCCCCGCGGGAGTCATCCATGATCCCCTCAGAAGAAAATTTTCCCACCCTCGAATTAAAGAAACTACCCTCTAACGTCAAATATGCTTATTTAGGAGAGGATGAGACATTTCCCGTTGTTGTCTCCTCTAGTCTAGATAAAAAGCAAGAGGGTTAGTTGTTAGATATTTTGAGGAAGCACCGAGGTGTTTTTGGTTGGACCATATAAGATTTGAAAGATATAAGTCTTTTGATTTGTACCCAAAAAATCCACCTCGAGGAGGACGTGAAGCCGTCGAGGGAAATGCAAAGAAGATTGAACACCACAATGAAAGAGGTAGTGCGAGGTGAAATTATTATGTTGTTGGATGCTAGGGTCATCTACCTAATCTCGGATAGAAAAAGGGTAAGACCCATACAAGTCATCCCGAAGAAGTCAGGAATGACTATGGTCGAGAATGCCAAGGGTGAGTTAATTCCCCAACGTACCACCACCGGGTGGTGCATTTGCATTGATTATCAAAACTCAATGCGGGCATAAGGAAATGTCATTTCCCCTTAACATTCATCGATTAAATGCTAGAGCGTGTAGTGGGACACCCGAATTATTGCTTCCTAGATGGTTGTTCCGGATATAACCAAATACATGGAGATGTGTTAGACCAAGAGAAGACGACTTTCACATGTCCATTTGGCATGTTTGCCTACAAACGGATGTCGTTTGGTTTGTACAATGCCCTTGCGACTTTTCAAAGGTGTATGCTTAGTCTCTTAAGCGACATGGCTGAAGGAGGCCTTAAAGTTTTCATGGATTATTTTAGCGTTGTTGTCCCTTCTTTCGACCTTTGTCTTGCGAATCTTGAGAAAGTTCTATCCCGGTGTGTGGAAAAGAACTTAGTGATTAATTGGGATAAATGCCTTTTCATGGTAACAGAAGGAATAGTTCATGGCCACATAGTGCCGTCCACGGGAATCGAAGTAGATAGGCCAAAATAGATGTCAGAACTAAGCTACCCCCACCTAAATCACTTAAGGATGTGAGCTCCTTATTGGGCCATGCGAGGTTTTATAGAAGATTTATCAAGGATTTTAGTGCAGTCGCTAGGCCCTTGAGTAACCTCGTTATGAAGGATACCCCCTTTGAGTGGAACAAAGCATGCCAAGATTCTTTTGATAAATTTAAAAGCATGCTCATTTCCACTCCCATCATGCAAGCTCCGGATTTGTCCCTGCCATTAGAGCTCAGGTGTGATGCAACTGATTACGCGATTGGGGTTATTTTAGGACAAAAAAAGGATAAAAAAAACATGTCATCTACTATGCTAGCCAGACTTTAACCAGATCGTAACTCAATTACTCCACCATGGAGAAACATTTACTAGCGGTAGTGTTTGCCCTTGATAAATATCGCTCGTACCTCATTGGTTCACCCATCACCTTCTTTACCAACCATACGGCGCTGAAATATCTCCTTGCTAAGAAAAATGCTAAGTCGTGCCTCCTAAGGTGGATCATACTCCCACAAGAGTTTAATCTTTCCATTAAGGATAAAAAGGGTAGAAAATGTCATTGCCGATTACTTATCCCGACCCTCGTCCGTCGTGCCTAGTGATCCCATACCCATAGACGAGTATTTCTTAGATGAGTAACTTTTTGCCACCTCTTCTCTTCCCTGGTTTGCGGACATAGTTAACTATCTTTTCACGGGAGTCGCCCCTCCCAATTGGACATCGCAAGAAAAGAAGAGGTTCATTACTTGGTCGTGCATCTTTTTCTATGATAATCCATTTTTATTTAAATATTGTGCAAACCAAATCATCTGACGTTGTGTACCGAATGACGAGACTCATAGCGTCATTCGTTTATGTGCTACGGAAGCATGTGGAAGACACTTTTCCATAAATAAGATAGTCGCTAAGATTATTCAAAGAGGATTATATTATCCCACAATCTTTCGAGATCTGAACTCTTATTGTAAATCTTACGATAGGTGTCAAAGGATAGGAGATATTACCCAACGAGACATGATGCCATTAACCTCTATACTCATTATCGGGATATTTTATTATTAGGGTATTGACTTCATGGGCCCTTTCCCTTCATACTTTGGCTTCCTATACATCCTCGTTGCGATAGATTATGTGTCTAAATGGGTAGGGGCCATATCTACCAAAACAAATGATAATAAAGTTGTGATTAAGCTTTTACAAGAACACATACTATCTTGCTTCGGTGCTCCGAAGGCAATAATTAGTGATAATGATAAGAATTTTTGCAATAGGCCGTTTCAAAAGCTTATGAGAAAGTATAGAGTTGTTCACAAGGTCAGAACAACTTATCACCCTCAAACGAGTGGGTAAGCCGAGCTAGCGAATCATGAAATCAAAAACATACTTGAAAAAACCGTCGATCCTAGCCGAAAAGATTGGTCCCTTAGACTGATCAATGTGTTATGGCCTTATCGAACCATATATAACAATCCTATCTGTATTTCCCCATTTCGCTTTGTCTATGGCAAGCCATGCCATCTCCCCATGGATCTAGGGCGATCAAGAGGTTGAACTACAGTTTGGATAAAACCGGTGAAGCTCTCAAGCTTCATTCAATGAGTTAGAAGAGATGAGAAATGATGCGTACGAGAACTCTAAGATTTCCAAAGAACGTATGAAACCTGCATATGATAATATGATCTGACGCAAGGAGTTTCATTCAGGAGAAAAGGTGCTTCTCCACAACTCTAGGCTACATTTGTTTCCCAGAAAATTACAGTCTAAATGGACCAGCCCATTCGTTATGAGAAATGTATTTCCCCACAAAGCGGTGGAATTGGAAGATCTAAAGGGGGAGATACATTCAAAGTTAACAGATAATGCCTAAAGCCATATCTACAGACGTATGTGGAAGAAATCGACACGATCTGGTTATCGAACCCCATTTACGAGGTTGAGTGAGCTGTAACAGAGAGGTCATCGCACCCCCGATGTGTATGGGTTGACTCTTATGTACACTAGTTAGAATTAGGTTAGGTTCGTTAGGAGTCCATTGGGGTAAATCATGAGAGGATAGGAGTTCAAACACGCATTTCGTGAGGACAAGGAATGTTTCAAGGGAGTTCATGTGTTGAAATAATTGCGGGAGTGTTCAAAAATTCGAGAGTGAAAGAATTCATGCTTAACAGAGGAGGAGATAGTTTTTATTTATAGCGAACCGAACCGATGCCATTGTACCGGATTGGTTCGTTTTGGGAAAATTCAAAAAAAAAAGAGGGGAACCGGACCGATTCGCCCTTGGAACCAGGACTGATTCGGCCTCTGCATATTTTTTCCCCTTCCCAAGATGCTCCCCACTTCCCCCAATCTCTTCACTTCCCTCCAAATCCAATTTTCCCTCCATTCCTCCCCCTTTTTCCCTCCAAATACTCCCCCCCTCCACCTATAAAATCCTACCCTCTCCCACCCTTTTCTCCCCACTCTAGAAAAATCCCTCATACATACTATCTCTCTCTCTCTCTCTCTCTCTCACACACACACATTTTCTAGCAACACCACATTTCACATGGTCAAACGATCTCCACCCGTCAAGTACGCATCCACCGAAGTCCTCCCCGATGGTAACGGGGACTACCGTTACCACATAGACTGCATATGGTGCGAGTGGTTTTTCACTTCCTCCCGTAAACTCAATATTGAGTGCCTCGTTAAATGGCAGGAACTACTACCCACCTTCACTAACCTTTTCAGCACTAGGGGTGGTGCTAATTCTTCAACAAACCCCACGAGGTGGTATATGAGGAAGAAATCCGGTCTTTCTATGGCTCCCTCTTCTGCATGGGCGAGTTCGAGGCCTAAGCTTTGTTGACGATCGACATATTCCCTTCTCCTTGGAAATTTTGTCCCAAAAGCTTGTCGCTAATGGCTTCCGATCCCGAAACTATTTAACTACCCAAGTGTCGTCGCATCCGTGCCCAAAAGAGCTTGCATAGCCCGACTTACACCCAGCCAAAATTGGGTTCGGGAAACTTTTCTGGTGAGGAGCCTAAATGATAAGGCATGTATCACCTTCCACATTGTTTGCGCCAACCTCCTCCAAACAACTAATGATTCCGCGATGCGTCCTCGCCAAGATAAACTCGTCTACCACCTCTTTAATCCCAATAATACCATTCATCGTGGCCGTACATTCTACGCCGACATACCCTATGTGGCCTTGGATCAAAAGGGCATGTCCCCTCTCCCCTCTCCCTTATCCCCTCTCCCCGCCTTATCACCTATATACTAGTTGATGCCGGCATAGAGACACCCCAGGCATTTCCTCGCCTCCCAAATCCCATTAGGCAGGAATCCCGCAATCGAAGTGTAAAACAACGGGAGGTTATAAGAGCAGTAGTGGTAGAGGTTGATGATTCGGATGAGGAGGAGGAGGATTCCGATGATGAGGAGCAGGAAGAAGCCGAGGATGTAGAGATGGCCTAGGGCACCGGGGAAGAGTATGATGAAGCTGCCGATTCTGACTATGATTCGGACGGAGCAGACCTTGATCAACGCATTTCTTCTCTGGAAACACACTTTGACGATTTCATTAATGAATACCGTACCGACCGCCAAGCAGACCATCGAGCGTACCAATGCGATACAAGTATGATGCACCGCCTTCAAGCTGAGTTATATCGACTGCATATGGGTGTTCCTCCACCTCCTTATTTTTACAACCTATATGACCCAAATGCTCCCAGCACATCCCACCCACCCCCTCAGTATCAAGTTGTTGATTTGGTTATTTGTATTTTGTAGTTCTTCACATTTTTTGTCCTTAAATGTTTATATTTTGTAATGGAGAACTATGAACTTCCTATCTTTTCATTTCATATACTTGCTTGCGATTATTGTTGCTTTTTGTCCTTTGTTTATTTTCATGCATTCTCTCTTTAATTTTGATTTTAGTCAAAATTTCACAAAGTTCAAAATGCCCCAAAAAACCAAAAAAAAATAGAAATTTCCAAAAAAAAATTGAAAAATCCAAGAAGGCAAAAATATTTTTTATTCAAAATCAATATATATTGGAATTAAAAATTTTCAAAAATGTCACAATTTTTTAAGTCTCGAATTGAAAATTTTCAAATGCAGTAATCTGAAATTCACCAAAGATGGAAATTGAGCAAAAATTGACGACTTTACGAATAAGTGTCGAGATAAATCAAACTCGGTGAGATTTCGAGCCCATCACTTTTTGAGAGTATTTTATATCAATCCAAGTTAATGGTTAACTCAATGTTCATTTCAGAATTTTAGTAAGTCGTTGAGGATCTCACTTCTTTTGCTTTGATCGGTTATAGGAAACGAGTGAGATGTTGTCTTGAAAAGCACGCTAAAAAATCTCTAAACTAAATTATCTCGAGACGCATATGGTAATGCAATTAGTAATTCGAAGAATGAAGTAGGCCTCGTTTGTTACCCAAAAATATTAGCCATAATAAAGTTATGAAAAATACTCCTTGTGCTACCCAACTTGAGCCTAATAAAATTTTTCCTTTTCATTTGATAACCCGAAAAACCCATTTAGCCCGAAATTGTGAAAAATGGAAAATTTAGAAATTAATTCCAAATGGTGCAAGAAAAAAAATGCTCAACAAAAATAGCAAGAAAAGAAAAAAATGTGAAAAATAGAAAAAAAATGGAAAACTAAGAGAAAAATGAGAAAAAGCCCGAAAAAGCACAAAAAGACATCATAAGAATATTTTCCAATTCCGAATTATTCAACCATCTCATTTTACCCAATACACCTTATAACCATAAAAAGTCCTAATCGAGTCTGAATTTTGAAATTGATTACCGTGTGGAGAGATAAGACACGAAAAGATAATAAGAGAGATTAATTTATGTGAATAAGATACGATGTTTTCCGTTTTCCAATAACCATGTTTCGATGAAGAGATCTTTTTACCATATAAAATTTTCATCTTTCAAAATTGTGTGCGTGAATTCATGTTCCAATGAATTTAATCTTTATAGCACGCACACCGAGAGAAAATAGGCACATTTTGAGTGATTAGCTTGTGAGAGCATCCCGTGAGATTTTGAAATCAAAGAGAATTTTCAAAAAGTAACGTAATGATCAATCGGTGGAAATTTGTGGTTTGATTTTCGGCTTCGCGCACACACACACACACACACTATAAGTTGACACTTATGAATATGAATTTATGCTGACCATTTTTGGTGGAGTTTAAATTGTAAAGTTTTTAAATATTTTGATTTTTCTTTGAGTTGAAACCAAATTTTGTGGGGATATTCACTGCAAACCCTCACGAGACAACGATCGTCCTACTAGGGAAACCTAGGGGTTTAAAGGCTTGTTTCATATGCTAAATGCAATAGCTTTCCCGGAAAAGAAGTATTATATCCTAATAAGATGTTTGATAAGAGTGTGACCTTATTTTTATTCTTTTACATTGTTCGGGATGCGCAAAGTTCCAAGTTTGGGGGTTTTGATTAGGCATAAATTCTTCGTATTTATCCCCATAATTTAGAATCTTTTAGAATTCCGTGCGATGTAACTCAATTTGATTTATCTCATATCATTTCTTTCTCACGATTACGCTGAGTTTCTTGTATTTCTCATAGATTTTACAAGTATTTAGTGCATGAGAAGAAAGAAAGAAACCAGAAGAAAGAAGGAAGAGAAAAGAAGAAAAATCAAAGGGCAAAAGAGTAATTAGCATATGGAATTTGGATAAGAAGCCTAAAGAAGAGTTTAACACATCAAACTATGAGCGCATAGGAAGAAAAGGCATCCAAATTCGAGTCTCAAAGCACGAGTTACGAAGCTTCAAAGTTGAGAGAAAAGTCACAAGGAAGGGGAAATCACTGTAAAGACCAAACCGAACCCATGGAGGATTAAAAAATTGATCTTGATAATGCTAAACTTTCTTTGAAGATCGAACCGAATCGATAGAGAGAAAAATGAACCGGTCCGGTAGAGAAGAAACTTTATGTAATAGAAGAACCGAACCGATGGACGTGACCCGGATCGATTCGACTGTTGTATTTCATCATTATCCTCTTCCGAACTTAGAGTTGTGCATGGTTGAAACTCTTGTAAAAATGTATTCTTTTTATTCCAACGTATTTCTAGACTTAAGGGAGTTCCTTTTTAGAGTTCTTTTAGCATAGTTTTAGAGAGAAAAGGTAGTGAAGAACCCTAGGATCTCAAAGTTACAAATTTGTGATTCTCAATTCAGATTTCTTTAGTAAATTTTGTTTCTTCTTCTTATTTATTGTTTGAATTCATTAATCAGTGCATGATTTCTTTAGTTCATAGATTATATGTTTCTTCCAAGCTTAAATTTCCTCATGGTTTTGATTTCCTGCACAGTAGAAAACATAATTGTAGTTAATTGCACCATGTTAGGCTAGATTTCCTAGGATTGGGATACATGAACCCAACCTGATGTAGTTTGCATGAATAGAAAATTAATTCTGTGAATTAAATAATGATTGAATTGTGTTGTGTAGTGATCACAACCGTCGTAGGTCTTTTGACATCATTTGCCCTAGGTAACCGGGGTGTTTAGGAATGCGATGCGCATGTTCGCTATTGCATCACCGCTTTATTCTTGCGCTTGATTACATATGATGCAGTCTAGTAACCTCATATATGTAATGCTTGGGATTAATAAATACCGAGTTTAATCAATTATCTAATTCATAAACTAGTTTTGTCTCCCGCAAACGTACTATGGTTCGGAGGATTGTATTCCAACCTACTTTCATCGTTCATATTTAATCAATTCCATTAATTTTAATTTTGTTCACGTAATTTAGTAAGTTTAATTTAGTTTTCATTTAATTAGTAGAAATCAATTTCCAGATTAATCACCTTTTCGTTTCTTTTCTAGAGTCAGTTTAGGGTTAGTCGTCTTACTTATTCGTACTATTTCCCTGAGGATTCGACCCCATCTTACCAGGTTCTTACTTACACGATCGGTTTTCACTTGAACCGATATAAGAATGCACTAGAGACACATTTTCAGTCGCGTTAGTAAGCCTCTTATACCAAGCACGAGGTGCTTGCTTCAAACCATATAGTGTTTTATTAAAAAAGAAGACGTGATCAGGATACTTATGGTCCTCAAACCCTTTAGGTTGTTCAACATAGACTTCCTCTTGAAGAATGCCATTTAAAAATGAACTTTTAACATCCATTTGATATAGTTTGAACTTAAGGTGACATGCTATGGCTAGTAAAAGACGAATCGACTCTAACCTAGCAACTGGAGCAAAAGTCTCATCAAAGTCAAAACCTTCTATTTGGGTGTATCCTTGGGATACTAACCTAGATTTATTACAAGCAATGACACCATTTTCATCCAATTGATTTTTGAAAATCCATTTGGTACCAATGACATTAATATCACTAGGCCGTGGAACTAATTCCCAAACATTATTTTTCTGAAATTGAAGAAACTCTTCTTGCATAACATTGATCAAATATTCATCTTTTAGTGCTTCTTTAAAAAAATTAGGTTCGATTTTAGAGGTATAACACAAGTAAGTAACCTCATTTTCTAATTGCGCCCTAGTCTTGATACTTAATTCGGGCTTCCCTATAATTTTGAAAGGATCGTGACTTTTACGAACTCGTGGAGATGGATCCTTCTTCTCAATAATGGGATCCAACGAGTCATTATGAGACTCAATATTTTCAACACTGGGAGATGCGTCACACTTATAAGACAAATCTTCCTCATTATCAGCAAATGTGGCTGGAGCATCATCTTTTATGACTACATTTATTGATTCCATAACTTTAGAACTCACTAGGTTGTAAACTCTAAAAGCTCTACTATTTTGGGAATACCCTAGGAAAATACCTTCATGACTCCTCGAGTCAAATTTACCTAGAAGTTCTCTATCCCTAAGGATGTAACAAGGACCCACAAAGACTCTAAAATAGGCTAGATTGGGTTTCTTGCCGGTCCACAATTCATATGGAGTTTTATTAGTATTAGGATGAAAGTATACCCTATTCACAGTGTGACAAGCGGTGCTTACTGCTTTCTCCCAAAACCTACGAGGCACATTCCTACCCAGGATCATAGATCTTTCCATTTCTTGGATCATTCGATTTTTTCTCTCAATTATACTATTTTGTTATGGAGTTTGAACAACCGAAAATTCATGCTTAATACCAACTTCATCACAAAAATAATTCACACCAGATTCCTTAAATTCAATTCCATTATCACTTCCAAAATGGTTTATGGTGACACCATGTTGATTTTGAAGGACTCGACATTTAATCGTTGGAAATTCAACAGCATCATACTTTTCTCTTAGAAATCCTACCATAGAGTATCTTGAAAAGTAATCTACGATCACTAAGATATATATCTTTCCTTCTATACTCTCGGTATGAGTGGGACCCATAAGGTCCCTGTTTATCATTTCTAAGATACGATAGGTAGTTATTGAATTTAACTTCTTATGTGGGCTCTTAATTTGATTTTCTAATTGACAAGGCACGCAAATTGAGGAGTTTGGTTTTTCAAAGGACGGTAAGCCTCGAACTAGGTCTTTTCTCACTAGACGATCAAGATCTCTAAAGATTACATGACCTAACTGTTGCTGCCAAAGATCAATAGACGAGACATTCACACTATTGCATACGAAGGAGGACTTTGGAACGATTCCATAACAATTATCACTAGTCCTCACACCTTGTAAAATGGCATCACCCGATTTACCGTACACGGTGCACTCCGATTGGTTAAACTTAACATCAAGGTTTCTTCACATACCTGGCTAATACTTATCAAATTAGTTATGAGTCCATCAACATAAAGAACATTTTCAAGTTTTGGAAACCCATAAATTTCAATGGTGCCTCTACCCATGATTCGAGATTTACTCCCATCGCCAAAGGTGAGTTTACCATCTTTATAGTTTTCAAGACTGGTGAACAGAGATTTATCACCAGTCATGTGTCTTGAATGAGAAAGCCGTGTGATATTAATTAAATCGAATTCACAAATATCAGTTGTAAACTTATTTAATTAGAGTTAATTTTTGAACCATTTAATTAAACCCTAACACATGCATATAGGTGTAGTGGATCATGCCAACACAAATAAATATGAATTGTTGACTCACAAATTTTAGGAAAAATCCCAAAAAGGGAAAACTTTTTATTTCACTTAATAATACTCACAATTATTACAAGCGAAATTTGTAATGAATATATGCAGATACCCATAAGAACACGCAGTTTTGAATCAGCAATAAATCAACCTCAGAAGATCCACAAAGACACGCAGTCCAATTAGCCCAGGAACACCCACGAGTAATCCTTATGACTCGCAGTCAACGCCAACTCAGTACCTCTTTCAAGTGGCATCTAGATCAACAGTAGGTTATCCTCCCTACAAGACAAACTCCAACAAAGATATATCTTGGGTTCCAAAACAATTCACTAAAGGATATTTTTGTGAATTAGAAAATAAAATATTTTGAACCCTAAATGAAGAAGATAACGATAATCTACTTTTTACAGTTTATGCAGAAAGAAAATTGCGAGGTCTTCATCACGAAAATGGAGTGATTAACACGCTTTATATAGAACAGTTGAGTCGGTAACTCGCTCGAACGATATCATTGTGTCGCTTAAATGACATTACCCTTTCGCTATAAAGACCAGGCGCTAAACCTTTGGATGTGTTGACTAGATACTCAACTTGGGTTTTAAGGCTAGCTAAGGATCTATAGTGTGGTCTAGGAGTTTTGAAATAGGAATTCTTTCCAAGCCTATACAAAAAATCTCTAAGATGACCCCTTTTATAACAATAGGTATAAGTATAAGGTTGGTTGTTAGTCACTCTCATAGGTTGCTTAGATTGACTCTTCTTAGGTGGGTTAGGTTTAAAAGGGTTTGCTTTCTTGATAAACTTAGCTACGGGTTCAGATTTAATATTGGATGACTCACCATTTTCATATCCTATACCCTTTCTCCTAATAACACAAAACTGGACCTAGGAATAACATTCCCATTCTTCCTCAATTATCTTCAAGTGTGACTTTGACTTCTAGAGAGGACTCTAGATCTTTCTTAAGTTTGATAATCTTTTCTTCAAGTGTTTTTCTAATCTTCAAGGATTCACGAAGATCTTATTAACACAACCTAGAGAGTTAGTCAAATCACATTTTTCTTTAGTTACCAAAATAAGCTTCTCAGAGAGAGAAACCTTAATTGCCTCGAGTTAACTAACTAAAGCCTCCTTCTCTTTCAGTCTTTTCAACTCCTTTTCTAAAGTCAACACCTTAAAAGTTAACCTTTTGTTAATCTTTTGAATTCGTATAGACTAGGTGTACAACACAAAATAGGCGGATTACAATTCACTTACATCTACATCACTCTCACTTCCTTTTTCATCACTACTTTCTAAATGAGTGGATACAACCTCAAGATCGTGCTTAAAAATGTCAATACTAGGATGTGGCTCACTTAAAGAACTAACATGACTTCCCCTAAAGGCAGTGAAGTTTTTTCCAAAAGGAACAGTATCATCGGATTCCTCATACTTAATATCACTGTCGCTAACAGTTGCATTATAACGACCTTTTCTATACCTTGTCTCTTAAACATAGTGGGGCATTCATACGCTCTATGACCACATCCTTCACACTCAAAACATCTCTCCAAATCATCCTTTTTAAAGCTATCTCTTTAAGAGTTATCAATTTTAAACTTCTTTCGATCCTGATTATTAAAAGTTCTACTACCTTTGTTTTTGTTTTTGTCAAATTTAGGTCTTTCAAATTTTGAGTTTTGCTTTTTAAACTGGAGAAATTTTTCTAAATTTTTTTGCAAATAAAACCATGTCATCAGGATCGATATTGGACTCTTCGGCTTCGAACACTTCTTCTTTCTTAACTTTTAAAGATACTCCTTTATATTTCTTTTTGTTATCTTTAGGAAACACATATAATTTATATGTTTGGAGATCACCTACAAGCTCCTCAAGTTTTAGAGAATCTAACACTCCTAAAGAATTAAGAATCATGACTTTTGGAATGAGCCGACTCGGGAGAGATCTAAGAATCTTCTTAACAACTCGACTTTCACGGATTTTATCACCTAAGTTTAAACATGAATTAACAATATAATAAATGCGGGCATAAAATTCATCAAACGTTTCACTTTCTTTCATGGTCATGGTTTCAAATTGAGTGGTTAAATTTTGAAGTTTGGAAGCTCTAATTGCACTAGTTCCCTCATGTGTTACTTGGAGAATGTTCCAAGTCTCCTTTGAAGTTTCACAAGTCATGATACGATGAAACTCCTCAGGAGTAACAACACTAAACAAAGCATTCAAACCTCTAGAATTAAAGTTACACAATTTTAATTCATCCTCACTCCATTCCTCTACAGGTTTTAAAACAATTTCTCCTTCAACTATAACAAAAGGGGGGGACCACCCATTTTCAACAGCAACCCAAACACGTTCATCAATTGATTTTAATGAAAATTTCATACGTGCTTTTCAATAGGTGTAATTAGTTCCATCAAACATATGTGGTCTATTCGACGAAAAACTTTCCATATAACCTCTAGGATTAATCTAAATAACTTTTAGAGACTAGCTCCGATACCAATTTGAAGTTGTAGGGTTACATGAGTTAAGTTTAATTTCGTAGAATACACTCCTTACACAAAAATTGTTTAGGACAAAGAATTAATACTTACCAAATTTTATCTTTCTTACTAATTCCTAAGTGAGCATAGAGGATTACTTATTATGCAAGAATAAATCATAACCACTAGAAGCCGATGTACAAGAAAACCCCAAATGGGAAAAATCTCGAACGACTGGGCCTAGAAAAATCCACTACGAATATGGCTTTACAAAAAGACTCAAAAGAATTATCGACTTGACACACCGAGACTCGTTCAAGACGTGTTCTCAACCTTCGTCCATAGTACTCGAAGATCCAACGCACTGCACAATACTTCTCGTGTCTCGGTATCCACCAAAACCCTAAAGCCGTCTCCAATCAACACTCGTGAAAGATCCATCGCACACAACAAGGATGAATAACTTGTAGGATGTGTATTGAGTTTTTGGTTCTTAAAACGTGATCTAAGGATCACATCAAGGTCGGAGACTATGTTGCAAATAGGCTAAGATGTTTTCTCTTTTTGTTCAAGAAGTATTCATCAAACCATTTTCGTTCATATGAAAGATATTGTAGTAAAAGTATTGGTAGTTAAGAAAAGAAACTGCCAAAGTTTAAAAAAAATTCAAAAACATAGTAGGTCGTTCGGACATGGTCGTTCGAACGAATATGTTCGAATGAACTTGTAATGAAAATACATAACAAAATGCAAAGAAAGTTGTTGGAAGTTCGTTTAAAAAGGCTCGTTCGAACAAAAATATTTAACGAACTTCTAATGAGATTTCAGAAGATAATGTGAAGAAGTTCGTTAGCAAAGTCATTCGAACAAGTTCGTTCGAATATGGTCGTTCGAAGGACCTGGGAAATTTTCAAAAATAAAATTAATTTTAAATGACCTAAAATTGATTTTAAAATTGTGTCAAAAGGCATTTAAAAAAATATTTAAAAATTATCTCCAACACAAATAATAGAACCGGGTCATATACCTTTGGGGAAAGAGCACTTGGAATTGGATTGGTGAGAGATAAAAGACCGGATGCTCGAAATCTTCATCGATAATAAATGATTGATACAGAATGACCCAAAATGTTTTATCCAACGAAATTAGCCAATACTATAAATGGACTCAATTGGAAATTTGTCCTTACATTAAAAAAGAAAAAATCCAAGCCTGTTGATTTGAATCTTAAACTGAGGTCAAGAGTGAAGGTGGGGTTAAAGTTTGGGCTAGAAATAAGAATGCTGACAAGGGATTAAAGGATGATGACAAATTTTATGATTCGGGGGGGGGGGGGGGGGGGGGGTTGAAATGGATTATGACCAAAGCCCATGGCACTCACTTGGAGCATTATGTGATATCATTATAAGAGTACTGCAGATGTTTATGATGATGGAGAGATACCTGAAGCAATTAAAGGTATAGTAAAATTGTCAATGGAAAACCAAAATATAGACTTTGAAGATCCATTTTTTGTATACCCATCAGACAACCAGGTTGAAGAAGATGATGGGGAGAATAATAAAAAAGGTATAATTTGAAGACCTGGAAATTAATATATATATAGTCAGAAAAGGCTCTAAAAATGGAGGTTAAAAATGTCACAAGTGAATAAATTTCTTAAAATCAGACAATGATAAACTTAGATTGCAACACAAAAAGGATGTCAAAAAAAATAAAAAGTGCATAATCTATAAATGTTGATCTATGAAAAAATTTAAGTGAATTATAGAAAGAAATGGAAGAGCAAAAGCTCAAACAATAATCTGAGGTGGCCTACAAAAATGACAGAATATGAAGGTTGGAAGCAGATGTTCTCCATAATGAACATAGGAACACAAAAGAGAAAGAATCCTATGTAACTAAATTAAAGGAAAACCTAGTTGCATATAAGAAAAGACTCAAAAAGTCTGAGCGGGATATGCAATCCGTAATTACTTTGTATGAAGATAAAATAAGGGAATTCGTAGGAGAGAAAGATAAGAATGAAGAAAAATTGAAAGATAAGGAGTCGTTATTAGAAGAAACAAAAATACTATAATAACAAAGGATATGAAGTTGAAAGAATTTATAGTCCTATTAAAACGAAAAAATTAAATAGTTGAATCATTGAGGAGAATAAGTACTAACAATATGACTAATGTTACTATCAGCATTGACAAATACAAGAAAGAGTTTGAAGTCGGTAAAGTTGAGATAGGTTTGTTGAAATCTGATCTTGAAAATATAAGTAAAGAGAAAGAGAAACTAGAAGTTCTAAAAAAATTCTTTTCACTAAAGAAGTGATGAATAATATAAGGGAGGAAGAAATCCAGGATGCAGATCATGAAACACAAGAAATAAAATATATCAAGAATAAAAAAAAGTAAACACTAATGTTTCTAGTGTGAAGGACAACCCAAGAAATGTTGTTAAGCCAATTGGAGACGATTTCACTACAGAAGGAAAATAAAAAAGTGGGAAAACACGTGCACGTGAAAGAGTATAAAAAAGAACAAAAAAAACTCAAAATAATTAGATGCAAAAAGTTGAGGGTGATAATTCTTCAATTTTAAAACAAAAAATGACATTTCCAGCTTCCAACAAACATCTACAATGGCTTAATAGATGCTGACAAGCAGCTTCTTGCAAAAGCGATGTCATTGAGTGAAAAAGAGTAAGAATAATTATCATTAAAAAAATTAATCTTCATTACATTAAATTTTTATATTCTATTACTAACTGTACTATAATCATATAACAAGACATTAATGTGGACCAGTGGGATTCTCCACTTTGTATAGATGACATATTTCAAATGATAAACAACGAGGAGGTGTCAAGTGCTATAAGTATTAAAATATTGATCATATGATTTCGCGTTGCTAAATCGCATTATGAAATTTTTATTTTGTAATGCAAAATAACAATATGATTTGACAGCCAAATATAATTGTATGAAATCACATTGATGTATTTGGACACGGGCTATTTTGTAGTGTGAAATATCATTGCTATTTCGTACTGCGAAATATATACGAAGTAATGTAATTGTCATTGGTTGTATGTGAAAATATTAATGCAAATAACTGATGATTTTCTAAATATTTTTTAAGAGAGTCGGAAATAATATGGGGAAAAACAATTGTGAAAAGCCATCGGACGACTATTTGCCCCGAAAAATATTACATAATGAGTTCGATGTTTCGGGTAATCCTCATCATTTTAAATAAGGTTTTACATTATTTGCATGATTTAAGTTAGTATCACATTCGAAGTTAAGAATTAATTTTATGGTGATTCCTAGGATTATCACCAAATTAATCCCAAAAGTTGTATAAATATGGTGGGGAGTTTTTTTTTACTAAAGACGACTTCATAGATTTTGATTATATTCTACTACCCATTAACCATAAGGATGATTCCAAGAAACGAGCAACACGTCATTGGACATTAGGTTTCTATGACATGTGCAACGGGTCATGGTATCTATTCAACTCCCTTCGTTCGAAGGTGAAATCCAAAGACATCTACCATATTTATGCAACCGAAGTGGTATATGCATAATTCAACATTTGATAATTAATTTGATATTATAATATATGAATTCTAATTGATTATTTATTTTATTTTAGTAGATTAAACATATTTTATTTTTTTGATTCGTTCATATACTGGCTTCCCAAAAGCAAATAATAGATAAGCATGTGCATGCAAAAGTGCTAACGGACTTTCTCCTCCAAACGTAATTGAAACACAAGAGTTCTATTGCCCAATTAATAATGCGACACTAAGCCCTCAACAACCACCGGGGAGGTAATGACTGACAAATAAAATGACTATATTTATTCAGACATTATCTCAATACATTTTCAATGAATAATTGACTTATTCATTTTATTTATTTTACAATGTGGATTGCGGAGTTTTCATTTGTTATGAAATGGAGAATTAATTGCATGAGTGAAAATTAAAAGCTCAATTGGATATTGATTTTACGAATGAATTTATGACTAAAATAATACATATGTTATTATATGACAAACAAAACACATGGACTGAAGATGGCTATTTAACATAAAAAAATGCAAGATATTGAGTGATATCAACGAAAATAATTAAATTGTAATTTATATTTGTTAGCTTGTAATAAAATTTTCGTACAAATGTATTATTTTACTTATCTTTTATGAGTCCTTGCTACAGGGAGTTTATATTGATTACCCATGTGATTTTAAAATGCATGTTCAAATTGCAAAAGTGTAAGATTTAACTACAAACTAATTGTTTCGCATTTGCACTGCGGAACGACCATTTCTCATTGTGAAATAGATCTTTACATTGTGATATAAATAATTCTCACTGCTAAATTATCATGTCGTAGTGATGAATCAACTATTTTGTACTTCAAAATAATAATTTCGCAATGCAAAATAGTGATATTGCACTGAGAAGTAGTTATTTTGTAATGAAAAATGATTATGTCAAAGTGAGGAATAAGGTATTTCACACTGCGATATACTGATTCACACTATAAAATATCAATGTCGCATTGCGAAATGATCACATCATAGTGAGAAAAAGGAAATTTCACACTGCGAAATGAGTATAACACTTTGCAAAATACTCATTAGTTCTCATTTTGAAATAAACATTATCTCTTCCTTTTATGTTGATCCCTCTAGCAAGGACTATATCCATAACAATATCCATGAGATAGAATTGGAGTAAAGAATAAAAATAAAAATAAAATAAAGGAAATGAAAATAAACATTAACATATCATACTTTCAAACTACAAGACATATTTACTTTGACGTGAAGATATTACAACTAATTAAAGGTCCTCCACTTTAGGATTGCACCAAACTTGCATTCACTACATTTCAGAAGCTTATACTCATAATGTAATACCCCACACCAATATTTTATTAATTTTTTTGCATAAGTTGTAATAATATGAAAACCCTGAGATTTGGATCATTATGATTAAGTTTATAGTTGCAATTTACTGTTTGGGGTCATGATTGTAACTGTTGGAAGATTGTGGGATAAAAATTGGAAAATTTTTAGAAAAAAGAAAAATGGTCACTCGAACGAGTTTAGGTCGTTTGAACGAGAAACCAAGGCCATTTGAAGTAGGGGATCAAACGAGGTTCAAACGAGATCCCACTGACTTACAGGTCCATGTCGTTCGGAAGCTAGTTCAAATGAGATGCCTTTCTCCGTCGAAGGAGCGAGATTGAACTTTTTAAATCAGGGTTCCCTTGTGCGTTGTCTCATTCTAGGCCGTTGGGTGGATGAGCCGTCAAGTTCTGGCGTGCCCAGATTGGCCAAAATGGGGATTTTGGTGTGGGGGGTGTTTTTATAAGGGTTTTCGAGTTTATTTTGGGTATTTTAGAGTTGGAATGAGAGAGAGAGAGAGAGAGAGGGGTAGGTCTTCCACCATTCTTATGAATCTCTCCACCTATCTCTACCACAAACCACCATGCCACCACCATATTCTTCTAGTATTCCACCATATTTAAGCCTACCACACCCATTTCCACTATTGTTGAGTGGAGATACGAATTTTGGGATGTTGTTTGGGGCTTTTGGAGAAGATGAAGATGGTAAATTCATAGAGTTTGATGATGTTTTTTGACGGAGATTTCATCGAGATAAGCTTGGTGGATCTAAGCAACCTCTAAGGCCACCTTATGAGGTGGGAGGAAGTCATCTTCTTAGATATTTCATGCTTCCATTATCGGAGCTTCGTTTGAGCTGGGAAACATTCTATTCTTAGATTTATGACTCTATAAGATTTAAGACTTGGGATATTTTTATGAGATATAAGACTGATATTCTTATGGGCTGTAAGAAAATGGGTTTCAATGTTTTTGAACAAAAATGAGATATTTCAAGAGAACTTGGTGTTTAAACATTTTTATGAAAGAAAAATGTTATTTTGTTGGGAATCAATCATGAGGAAATATTTTAAGGTTTTCTTGAAATAAAGATTTAGTATATTTGTGAAAAATGGTGTGTTTCAAGAAGTTAGGTGCTAAATATTTTTATGGAGTAAAAATATTTGAAATTTACATTATTATCTTGCTAACGATATTTGGTAAATTAAGTTTGAGTTTTTGCAAAAATGATGGTTTTTTCCCAAAATGAAACATTTGTTTGAACAAATAATAATGTCCTTTAATCTTAAAAGCTATGATTTGCAAGTGTTATAAATTTCTAGAATAAACCATGTGTTCAACCTATTTAATAGGATTTTAGGATTTAAACTCTATCTTCCTATGCATATAAACTTGTAGTATTTTGATGATAAACATATAAACAAGTTTAGTTAAGGTTTATTTGCTTTTAAACAAGAAATAAAAAATAAAGAAATTTTAGCCCTTAATGTGTGTGTATAGGTGTTGAAAATGTGATAAGTGTAAGGAATTAAGACTACATGTGTTAATTAAAGAAAATAGTATTTTCGTACAAAAGTAGTCTTCAAATGGAATTGGGTTGCTTAATAAAGAAAGTGAAAATTCCTAACTTGGAAAATGGTTATAAAAAGGTGTTGAATAGTGTTAATGGGTTAAAATATTGAAAAGTTAAAGTGTATAACTTAATAATATTTTTGGAAGATTAACACTTATGAAATTGGAAAAAAATAATGAGTTTGGAAACAAAAGGGTAAAAAGTAATTTTATTTAAAGTGGAACATTTTTATGAAATAAAATGTTGGAAAAGGCGTTACATAAATTTGTTTGAAATGAACATAATTTGGGAATAAAATAAAAGCTAATGTGTAAAGGACATGAAATGTTGATTTTCAAAGTGTAATACAAATTGGGGTGAAACCCCAGGTTTTGGCTTCGGTTGGGTAAAAAGAAAAAATAGAATAATATGGAAATTTGCAAAATGTTAAACATATTACTATGGACTCATATGACACTGAGATAATTAAGGAGGGCCCGAAGCCTTAGGGTAAAAGACCCAAAATCACTGACCAGAGCATACGACGGCTTCACAGACGGTGTAGATTCCATTAAAGTAGGCGATTTATTTGAAGATTCCAAGAAAAAGATAAAGGAATAAGGAACGTATCAAGAAATGGATTGTATGGTGAAAATGTAAAAGTAATGACCTGACTTGAATGAATTAATAAATGTTCCGGTAAAGGTTGAAGTGGACAAGAAACATGTAAATAAATTAATGTCCATAAAGTAAAGAAAAGGTAAGTGTAGCAATTAAATGGGTCATTAAGAAATTTAATAAGGTTTAACCCATGATTTACACAAGGATGTGTTGTGAAAACTTTTCAAAATTTAAATAAGTATTTTCTAACACGGTGTTTACGTGTGTTGAAAGGGGGTGACTTTGATTGAAAATACTAATATGGATTTTTAAATGAATGGGGTAATTTCGGTAAAGAAATGGTTTCGATTAAACAAAGTGTGGGTATTCCAAGTATTTAACCGTGTGTGTTAAATAAAGGGATGAGTGTCAAATAGCGTGAATTAATCGAGGTAAATAATGTTTTGGAAATAAAATGGTTTCATGCATTAAGTGTGTGTATATATATATATATATATATATATATATATATATATATATATATATATATATATATATATATATATATATATATATATATATATATAAATATAAGGTAGTTACATGTGCATGTAGGTATAACGTGATAGATTCTTCTTTCTAACATTTGATTCTATTGTGTATTTGTATATTTTCCACTGAGCATTCGGCTCAAACCCTCATCTTTGTTATGGCAGGTTGGACACGGGTTCGTATTTTGAGAGCATTACACAGGTAAGTTCACTATTTTATTTTGCGTTCGTAGCTTTGTATGCTTGGACTCTAGGGATGCTTCGCATGGGTCCCTCACGTAGGGTGACATGAAATTGGAATCGCATGATAAACAAGTGAAACAATAATTAAGATTAAATTGAATTAGCAACATAATATATGTTGTTACATTGCACGTCACACCAAGAACTCGGGTTGGATTGGGTTGACTACGGTAATCCATAAATCTGGGTCGGGGCACTATGAATGGTATCAGAGCTCTAGGTTCAAGGTTCCGTTCGAGAGTGACGTGGTGAGGTCGGTAGTGGCTATTTCGACGTCGGTGTTGGTTTGGTCTGGTCACACAAGTTTTGGTGATATTTTTGCCCGTGTCCTCGATGGTGAAGTCAAATAGGTTAGCACAACGTGTGAATTATTTCCAAGTGGCATACGACTAAGTTAGTTGTAATTAATCGCTTTCGCGCTTCTAATTAGATATGTTAATAATTTATGGGCATTCATGCAAGCTAATAGAGTGTAACATTGGTTTTTAATATGGGGAGCTTGTGTTCCAAGATTTGATGATGTAGGTTTTTTGAGATGTTAATAGAGTGCGATGAACCCATTGTGCAGGTGGCACAAATATCATATAGCCAATGGTAGAAGTTGATTGTCAGGGTGTCGTGACTTAGTAGTGAAGATTAATGATTAAAATGCATATAGTCCCTAGATAAGAAACTTATGGGTGATTAATTTCAATGATGTGATTAGGGAAATCCAATGCTTGGGTTAATACCATGATTAATGGATAGTTCGATGAGCCACATAAATTTGTGTGGGTCAATGCTTGAGGATAAGTATGTTTAGTTTTAGCTGATAGGATGTTGTCCTTATGGATGAGTGCCTTAGTGATTATTGGCTGAGGAATGTATCTTATAAGCCATGATTAGAGTTATGGAACATTTGTGGCAAGGGTGTCACATGTGAGACAATGATGAGTTGAAGTGACAATGGAGTGAACCTTAGGTAGCCTCTTTGTGGGATATTTTTGGAAATAATGATACAACACATGATGAATAGGATATTTAGTGAGATAGTCAGTGCAGACCTAGATTTGTACTGGTTGCACACAAAGTCCTGCATCCTATCAAAATCCTTAATAGTGTTAGCTTGTGCTTCAATGCATGGCGCATAACATTAACTATAGCAAGAAGGTCTTTGACTTATCCTTGGGATGAAAGATCAACTTGTTGTGACGCCTTGAGGTGTACGACGACTATGACCTACTATGTTAGAGAATTATAGATTAATATTTTGGTGAGTGGATAGTAATCAATGAAACGAATATCGATAAATCATAAGGCACAATCATTTTGTGGAAATAGAGGTTGATGAAGTCTTAAGTCGTCTTTGGTGGTAAATGCTTAGGAATAATGGGTGACCTTAAGGAACCGTCTAGGCTAGATTTTATGGAATGTGTTGTGTTCAACGATAGGATGGGGAATATTTGGTGATAGCCTTGGGTTATCGACTAAGTTCAAAGGAATCGCTTCATATAGCCTTGGGTGGGGCTGCCAAAGTTTAATATAGAGAGGTAATGCGATCTTCTGAGGCAAAATCAGAGATTCATGTCGTGATTGGGTATAATACTCTTTGTCTTGAAGGGAGTAATGTAGGGAGGGTCGTGTTAGATTTTGATGAGTACTAGGAATGCATTAGATATTTGGGCCAATAATGTTATGATTTATTCCCCCAAGTAGCAATTGTGATGAGATGTTGAAGCGTAATGAGGGTATCAACGTGAGTCAAAAATATGTGTTAGAATACCATTTGTAGGGGAACGTTTAGACCTTGGGTGGTCTTGTTTGACTCGTGTGGATTCGAGGATGTATGTTAGAGTACTACTAGTTACCCTTATAGTGTTAATGACAAGGGTTGGCTATCACGTGGATTTAAATCAAAATGAATTTAGGATAGGCAACAGTAATCTAAGTGTATTAAATTGATGATGTCGTCACTAATGAGATGGATAAGGTCGGTGTCGATAAGGAAATTAGCATTCATCAACTGAATGGGTCGTGGTTTCTAAAGATGTAATGTGGAGGCCTTATTCTTAAGGAGGGAAGTCCAGCATTTAACTTTTAGAAGGACATTAGGTTTGTATGTTGCTCCCTTCTTGAGGAAATGATTAGGTCATGGTTAGGATCGTCATGATCGGTGACTAGGATGGGATAGGATCGTTGAGTTTTCCACAGACGAGACGTGGACTCTGAATATGTGGTGCAAGTTCATCTTCATAAACCATCATGGTTATATGAGAGTGGGGTTATATCGAATCTATTGTTTATCCCTGATGATTCTTGTGTTTCCCTTCGATTTAGGTGATAGAGAATTATATTCCTCGCGGTTGTGATAACCTGAACTTGTACCATGATGTGGTGCGACGTGGTTTGGACCAGTAGAGCGCAGTTGGATCTGGAATGGTTAATGCATATCGATAACTGAGTGCACACTTTTCTAAGGTATCCTTGTTATTGTATCAAGCTCCTTGTATGGGTGGTTGCTCTTTCGACCGCACGGTTGTTCACAGTATACAATTTCCTTAGGCTTAGCAACCTAGGATTTAGTTGGCATGGCAATTAAGGGCTCTTATTATAAAGGGCGTGATGATAACTTGAGGACTTCGTATAATATTAGAACTCGAGGAAACTTAGTGGTAAGCATTATTTGTTATGGTGTGTGGATTGTGTAATGCTCAGATGTGTGTTCCTTGGTTAGATGCCTAGAGTGATCCTAGATTATGTGAGGATCTTGTGAAAGGGTATTAGTCATACGTTGATCTTTGATGCGAGCGATTAGTGATACGAGAATAGTGTCAAGTTTGGATGAAGCTATGTGGTCTAGATGAGCAAAAAAATTGTGAAAGGGCAGGAGGAGGAGTCCTAAAAATTGAGATGATTCTTGATGATGAATCAGGTGTTGATTGTGTTACAATCACACTTGGATAAGTTACAATCATGATAGCGTGTTCTCCGGTAGGGGCACCAATTTTCTTTGGGTATTAGCAAAGATGTTATTAGGACTCGAATAAGAAGGATCATTGAGAAGTGGAGACTCGAGGACTGTAGGTCAATTTGATGACTAGCTTGAGGGTGAGAATTATGTCATGTTGCATGATGAACCTTATGGTGACCAACCTATGAATGAGCATATGTTGTTATCTTGGTATTCGTGGAATTTTTGGTTTAGTCTTGTAGGATTCCTATGATTAGAGTAGAAATTGATAAACCCCACAACCGTAATGATTAGCGAGTCGATAATTTCGAGGATGAAATTTCCTAAGGAGGGAAGAATGTAATACCTCGCCTCAATATTTTATTAATTTTCCCATATAAGTTATAATAATATGAAAACCCTAAGATTTGGACCATTATGATTGAGTTTATTACTGCAATTAACTATTTGAGGTCCTAATTGTAATTGTTGGAAGATTGTGATATAAAATTGGAAATTTTGGAGAAAATGAAGAGTAGTCGCTCGAACGAGTTCAGGTCATTCGAATGAGAAACCAAGGTTAATCAAAATAGGGGATCAAACGAGGTTCGAACGAGATCCCACTCATAATAAGTCTAGATCGTTCAAAGGTCGTTCGAGGGCTAGTTAGAATGAAATGCCTTTCTCCTTCAAACGAGCGTGGCTGAACTTTTTAAATCAGGTTGCCCTTATGTGATGTCTCATTCTGGGTCGTTGGATGGATGAACTGTCGAGTTCTGGTGTGCCCAAATTGGGGGAAATGGGGATTTTATTACGTGGAGGTGTTTTTATAAGGGTTTTGAGCTTATTTTCAGTATTTTATAGTTGGAAGAAGAGAGAGGGTGGAGGGTCTTCTATCACAAACCTCCACGCCTCCACCATTCTTCCATCTTTTTCCACCATATTCTTCTAGTATTCCACCATATTTAATCCTACCACCCCCATTTCTACCATTTTTTAGTGGAGCTATGAATTTTGGGATGTTGTAGGTTTCTTTTTTTTTAGAAGACGAAAATGGGAGATTCATGGAGTTTGAAGAGTGTTTTGATGGAGCATTCATGCAGACAAGCTTGGTGGATCTGGGCAACCTCTCTAAGGCCACCTTAGGAGGTGGGAGGTTGCCATATTCGTAGACATTTCATACCTTCCATTCTTGGAGCTTCATTTGAGGTGGAAAACATTCTACTCTTAGATTTATGACTCTATTTTCTTAGTAATAGTCTTTCTTGTAGAAATTAAGAGTTGGATTCATATGAGATATAAGATTGATATTCTTATGAGTTGTCAGAAAATGGATTTCATTGGTTTTGAACAAAAATGAGATATTTCAAGAGAACTTGGTGTTTATACGTTTTATGAAATAAAAATGATAGAAAAATGTTATTTTGTTGGGAATCAATCATGAGAAAATATTTTAAGGTTTTCTTGAAATAAATATCGGGGATATTTATGAAAAATGGTGTGTTTCAATAAGTTGGGTGCTAAACATTTTTATGGAGTAAAAATTTTTGAAATTTATATTTTTATCTTCCTAAAGATATTTGGTAAATTAAGTTTGAGTTCTTGCAAAAATGAAGGTTTTATAACAAAATGGGATAATTGTTTGAAGTTTTGAAGAAATAATAACGTCCTTTAACCGTGAGAGGTATGATTTTCAAGTGCTATGAATTTCTAGAATGAACCATGTGTTCAACCACTTTAATAGGATTTTTGGATTTAAAATCCATCTTCCCATGCATATCAACTTGTAGTATTTTGATGATAAACATATAAACAAGTTTAATGAAGGTTTATTTGGGTTTAAACATGAAAAAAGGAAGAAAGAAATTTCATCCCTGAATGTGTGCGAACCGGTGTTATAAATATGATAAGTGTAAGGAATTAAGACAATAGGTGTTAATTAAAGGAAATGGTATTTTTGTACAAAAGTAGTATTCAAATGGAATTGGGTTGCTTGATAAAGAAAGTGAAGAAATGCCTAACTTGAAAAATGGTTAGAAAGTGTGTTGAATAAGTGTTAATGGGTTAAAAACACAAAGAAGTTAGTTTGTATAACTTAATTACATTTCTGGGAGATTAACACTTGTGAACTTGGAAAAAAAGGATGAGTTTGGAAACAAAAGGGTAATATGGTAATTTTATTTAAAGTGGAACATTATTATGAAATAAAAATGATGGAAAAGGTATTACACAAATTGTTCCTAAATGAACATGATTTTTAAATAAAATCAAAGCTAAGGTGTAAAGGACATGAAATGTTGATTTTCAAAGTGTAACCATAAGCCTCAGACACTACCCGATCAAACAAAAGCCTTACCACCATGATTAAACCTCTAAAATTCCCCAAACAGCACATGACCACCTCACTTAAAGCCTCTAACAACGCCTAAGTAAGCCCCTGAAAAGCCTCAGACATGGCCTAAGCAAACTTCTAAAAATCCTCGAACACTGCATGAGCAAACCCCTCTAAAGACTCGAACACAGCCTAAGCAAACCTCTGAAAAGACTCACTACCCTGAACTGGACACTTAAGCCTCGGACACTACCTGAGAGCAGCTCAAAAAAATCCTTGCTACCCTGAGCACCTCACTTAAAAGACTTAAACACTGCCTGAGAAAACTAGTGCAAAGCCTCGGATTCCGCCTGATTGAACCTCGAAAAAACCTCATTACCCTGAGCACCTCACTTAAAGCCTCAGACGGCACCTCGGTAAACATTTTAACCAAAACCCTAAATTTCTCTTAGGAAGCCACTCAAAGCTTTGGACCTTCCCGATCAACCTCACAAAAAGACTCAAGCAAACCTCTCACTAGAACCTTAGCATCCTCTAAGAAACCCAAATCATGGGCTCAGATCCATAGGTATAACTCTACCCAAGATAATATATATAAAGGCTCAAACTCATCTAAGCATCCCACAATCGCCTTAGGATCTACCTGGTAAAACTAAACTAGAGCCTCGCCTGAGCAAAACCAAATCAATCATCTCAACCAACTTGGCCCCTACATGACCTTAAATAGGAATTCTAAGGATTTAAATAACTCGACCTCCAACGTGACCTTAAATAGGAAGTCCTACGCTTTAAAATAACTTGATCCCCTACGTGATCTAAAATACAGAGCCATATTCTCCAAAATAACTCGTTCCCCTATGCAACCTTAAATAGGATGCCCTGGGCTTCAAAATAACCTCGGTCCCCTATGTGATATTAAATAATAATCCCTACACTTCGCATAATTTGGTCCCCTATGTGACCTTAAATAAAGAGCTCTGTACTTCAAATAACTTGGTCCCATATGTGACCTAAAATAGTAAGCCCTGCAATTTAAAAACTCGTCCCCCACTTGACCTTAAATAGGAAGCCTTGCGCTTCAAACAACTCAGTCTCACAGGTGACCTTAAATAGGAATCCTTGGGCTTCAAATCACTCAGTCCCCTATCTGACCTAAAATTGGAAGCCCTATGATTAAAACCAACTTGGTCCCATACAGGACCTGAAATAAGAAGCTCTATGCTCTAAACCAACTCGGTGGCCTACGTGACCTTAAATTGGAAGTCCTACACTTCAAAAAAACTCTATCTCCCATGAGACCATAAATAGTAAGCCTTGTGTTTCAAACCACTCGACCCCCTACATGACCTAAAATAGGAAGCCTCATGCTTCAAACCAACTCGGTTCCCTACATGACCTTAAATAGGGAGTTCTATGATTCAAACAACTCGGTCTCTCATGTGACCATAAATAGAAAGCCCTGTGCTTCAAATAACTCAGTCCATTACACTACCAAAAATAGGGAGCCGCATGCCCCAAACCAACTCAGTCCCCTATGTGACCTTAAATAGGAAGCCCTGCACTTCAAACACCTCGGTCCCTAGCATAACCTTAAATAGGAAGACCTGCGCTTCAAACCACTTGCTCCCCTATGTGATCTTAAAGAGGGAGCCATGTTCTCCAAACCATCTCGATCCCTTACGTGACCTAAAATAGAAAACCCTTTGTTTCAGCATAGATGCCATCGAAACCTCACATTTCTTCATCCAGTCCCTAGAGAAACATAAAATAGAAAGGGTTTGGAATGTTTATAATATTTGATAAAACAAAAGTAAAAAATTGGGATACCATGTTCCCCTCCGGACCTTTCTCACTCTCGGTGTGTTAATCACCATACATTCACACTTAATCTCCTTACTCTCAGTTCCTGCTAACTAGGAAGGATGACTAGTCATGAGGTGATCCTACACCCCAATAGATGCCTCTAAAACCCCATGTTTATACGTATGGTCCCCAGAGTGATAAAAAATAGAAAGGGGTCAGAATGTTCCGAATCTTTTCTACAATCAAAGTCAAAAACCAGGATACATTGTGCCCCTATGGAGATTTATCCCTCTTGGGTGTTAATCACCATACGTTCACACTTAATCTCCTTACCATAAGTTTTCGCTAACTAGGAAGGATGACCCATCGTGAGGTGATCCTATACCCCAATAAACACCATCGAAACTAAATGTTTCTACGTCTGGTCCCTAGAGCGACCAAAAATAAAAAGGGCTGGAATGTTCTGAATCTTTGTTAAAACCAAAATTTAAAATCGAGATACCCTACACCCCTACCAAGATTTCCCCCTCTCGATGTGTTAATCACTATATGTTCACACTTATTCCCATTACCTTTAGTTCCCTCTAAACAATAAGGATGACCAGTCACAAGGTGATCCTACATCCCAACAGATGTCATCGAAACCCCTTGTTTCTACGTCTAGTCCCTAAACCAAACTAAAATAGAAATGGATTGTAATGTTCTAAGATACCATGCTCCCCTTCGAATATTTTTCCTTCTAGTCCTGTTAATCTCCATACGTTCACACTTATTCACCTTACCCTCAGTTCCCGCTAACAGGGAAGGATAACCAGTCGTGAAGTGATCCTACACCCCAACAAAAGTCGCTAACCAAATTAAAAATCTGGGATACCCTGCGCCCTTCCATAGCTTTCTCCCTCTTGATGTGTCACTTAATCTCCCTACCATCAATTCCCGATAACCATAAATGATTACCTTTTGTGAGTTGGTCTTTAACCCCAATAGACACCATTAAAACCTCACATTTCTACGCTTGGTTCCCAAAGTGACCTTAAATAGAAAAGGGGTTGGAATATTCAAAATATTTTCGAAAACCAAAGTCAAAAATCAAGATACCCTCCACCCCTATTGAGCTTTCTCCCTACTGGAGTTTGGGTCATGCTATTTCCACATTCAATTTCCAAACTCTCATTCCTCACTAACCAGGAAGGATAACCAGTCGTGAGGTGACCAAGAAAACCTTCGAGTATTTTTCCCTCCAAGTGTTTAGGCCAGGCTATTCCCACACTTAATCTCCTAAACCTCGATTCTAGTTTAACATAAAGGATAATGAGTCGTGAAATGACCAAATTTTTTTTGAAGATTTCTCCCTACAGGTGTTTGGTTCACCCTATTCCCACACTTAATCTCCTAACCCTCAATTCTCGCAGACTGGGAATAACCAGTCGTGAGGTAACTAGGAAATCCTATCAAGTTTTCTCCCTCTAGGTGTTTGGGTAATTCTATTCCCACACTTAATATACTAACCCTTGGTTCCCTCTAACTAGGAAGGATAACCAGTTGTGAGGTGATCAGGAAACCCCCAAATCTTTCTCCCTCCCAGTGTTCGGGTCATGCTATATTCACACTTAATCTCCTTGCACCCAGTTCCCATTAACCAGGAAGGATAACCAGTCATGAAGTGACCAGAGAACCACACCATGAGCTTTTTCCCTCTCATTGTTTTAATTACCATACATTCATACTTAAGAAACCTATATTTGGTCCTCGTTAACCAATAATGTTAATCAGTCGTGAGGTCATCCTGAAATAGTGTTCCCAACCCTAACACAACATCAAACACCCATCGTTGGTCCTGCACAGCATCTTTAGGCTCTCTCTAACCATAGATCCCCATGCGACCTCAATAGATACCTTTTAAGTCTTGATCATACATTCATCCCCTTGGATGAATAGCCCAAATTCTTGCACCATTAAGGACCAATCAAACCATCAGTTTCAAAGAAGAGTGTTCGCATGCGCACCCTCTTAGCCATCCGCCTCTGTGGACACCCCGATTTGCAAATCGAGGTGTGGGTCATTTATCCCTGATCCATAATGGCGCATCATTTTCATAAACCACTAACTTCCTAAAGTCACTGGTGATTTCCAAAGAATCCCTACTTTGGTAATAAGAAAACCCAAAACCACTCACGATCGTAGGGTCACTCCTATAAATATGTAAAGCTTAGACCACCTTGGACTTAACCACCTTTACAAATTTTTCTAAATATCCTAATGCCATTTATTAAATCGCCCTTACTCCCATTCGTGCCTCACTTCAAAGGTCGAAGCCAAGGATAGCCCCGATTGAGACGATTTACACTAAATATCACTTTATGGATATTTTTTTACCTACCAAATATCATAATTTAGGAAAGTGGTAAACATAAAAGTTATGCATGTTTTAAAATATCTTTCCAATGGTTATGATCATGCGTTAATCGGAGATTTCATCAAAACCCTAGGGTTCCTAGACTAAAAAAATTCACATTACCTACCACTTTAAGGGGTTTGACCTGCCAAATTTCATGATTCGATAAGTTGGTCACCATAAATAATAAATCTTTGAATTATCTTTCCAACGTTGAAAACCACACGTCAATCAAAGTTACAAGTCAAACGTTATGAAAATAATACAAAACTGTGGCAAAAGCGAACCCGGACCTTTAACCGATTGGTTAAATGTCTTTCAAATGGATAACAAATCGTTTAACCATTTTTTTCACATTTTCCCCTCCAAACGAGTCAAACACTCGGATCGGTTAAAGGCCCTCCAAATGGATAGCCAATTGGTTATCCCTTCTAAAAATCATCATTATGAAATCTTACAAAATATTTTCTCAGTTGAGCATGTGGTCCGAGCAAAAGATTAACGACCCAAAACGGTTAACTAATTGGTTACCTGTCTGTACCAGAACCCTATAAATAAAGGTTCCCTCCATCCATTTCAAAGCATTCCAAAACCCGACCTCAACCCGTTTTTTCAAATTCTTCTCCCTCGAGCGTCCGAGATTCTCGAGGCCATTCTGAAAGTCTTAAAGAAGCTCGTACTTTAAAAAAGTCATTTTTTCCTCAAAAAAGTCTCATACTCCTATAAAGTCACTTCTTGAGTCCTAAACGAGGTTTGTACTTCTGAAAAGTATCCTCCAAGAAATAAACCTAATCGAACCTCTGTAAAAATTTCACAGTAGTCGGAACCTCTAAACAAAGCTCTTCCCGACTGAAAAATACCAAAAAATGGACACACACACCGAAAAAAAAGTTGGCTTTTGCCACAAAGGGAAAGAAACTCTTCCCAAATTTTGAGGAAATATCCCACATATACATGCAATGATAAATTGTACATACATGTTTATCTTCTTTAGTCGGTCCCCCGTTTAGGGGACCAGGTATGAAATTTAAAACTTTTATATTTTAAAAGCCTAGCTTCTAATTCAGCACCTCTGCTTGTGTAGTGTATTGACATGCTCATATGTCAAACAAATTCTAATCAAATGCCATAATTCAAATACATCAACATGAAAACATACATTTCAAAATACGTTCTAAGGAAAGTTCCATTGAGATGTGTGAATCTGAAACTTTGCAAGCCAAAGTCTAAAGTCCAACTACTCCTATAACTTCTCTTAGTGAACTAAGCTCGTCAAGGCGACGACAGCTCAAATAAGTATTTTCATACAAATAATTTCCAAACATCGGCATTTGATCAACGTATTTTCTTGACATGTAAATAAATCAATCCAACACAACAGAAATGCTATATTAAGGACTAGGATCCATAAATATTGTATTATTGTACCTTATATACCCAGTGTCCCATAGCCTACACCTTTGAATATACCCTATTTTATTGGAACTACGTGGGCTTTGATCCTAAGTTTTCTTGGGTACATATAAACTATACCGAGCCAATCTCATAAAGCCAAAGACTCGTTATACATCTCTCGATGTATTACCTCCTAAGGATGTCTCCATCTCTAGTCCTACACCCCTATATATTATCCAACCCCATTTGTTGGAACTAAGTTGGCTTTGATCTAATTCTCTTTGTGTATGTAGGAAAAATGCCAAGCTTAACTCGTGAATTTCAAGTCTCATTATATGTCTCTCGGCATATTATTTCTTAGGGATGCATCCTTCCCCACTCAGAACTCCCCTAACTTCTCCTAGTCCACACCAATACAAGGATGTAGCATCATACTCTGTTTTTCAATATTAGGATATTACATTCTTGTCTCAACCTCCCCGTTTCTTAACCCAACTTCTCCCAGTCACTAAACCCTCAAACTAGTCTAAAGGAAAATACCTTTCGACTATTTATCAGCCGATTATTAGAAGGTTATGTGACGTTATCAGACATCTTTGTGTTCACTCCCATTATGATATTCCATACACTAACCCTACCCCTCCCCCTCCCATACCATGTCTACTTGCACATGCATCACGTTTGAACACATGTACGATTGACTATGTAGGCTTTGATCCCAAGTCTTCCTGGGTGCGAAGGAGCAATACTGAGTCCTTCTCATGAGCTCGAGCCTCAATAATATCTCTCTTGATATATTGTCTCCATTGAGATGCGTCGATCTCTCGACTTTCATCCATAATATCCAAGTAACTAAAATTTGATATCAAACTATCTCAAGGCAGGACCTCCCAAACATATCCCTACTTAAAAATGTGCAAACACGTATACATTATCCACTACAAAGGTGCACCCATATCTCACCTTTATATCTCGCCTCAAACCTCAAATGAGATATCAAACTATCTCGAAATTTATCCTTCTCGTACACCTACATTCATAATAAATGGTCATCTATTATACAAATAAAATCATGGAGTCATACACAAGCAATCTTGTGTACATGTATCGGTTGAAGTGATGTTATTATACCTCTCACTTATACCATTTTCTAACCAAAATCACTTATCTACATTTTAAAGGACCCTCACAGTAAGGTCTCTAAACATGCCTTAAAATAACTAAAAATTAATCAATTAATGTAAAGAGTAATAATAAGCACAGAATCAAGGAAGTATACAAAAGAAGTGGGGTGCCTAACAACTTCCCCTCTCGTAACCCGATTCTCTAACCCACATAACAAGAATCTCTGGACCAACCGCGGACTTTAAAACCTATCTTAGGATTATCCCAATAGGTCTAGCACGAACCTTTTTATCTGTTCTTATATAAATAAATTGGCGACTCTGAACATCCTATGAAACCCCCTATTTTTTTCTCACGAAAGCCAAAGTGACCCAAAGGGGCATGCACCAAACTTGGACTTGACGTCAAACTACATCCGGGGGCAAAGCCAAAGAGCACCCAAAACCTCGTACTGACAACCCAACCTATCAGGGAGGCGACACGATGGGAGAAAATCACCCCCTCAGTCACTATTAACTTCACAACGACTTCCCTCCCCGGAGTGCAGCGCCACCACTAACTCTTGGGGCCCGTAATGACACTAAGTACTGGATCGAGCATGGAAGTAGTAAGGTCCAAACCACGTTAAAACCCCAGTTTGAAAAGTTCCTTTAGACCCTCTTTCCTCCCTTACTATATTTACATTCACACTTTACTTCAATATGTTTTAAACTTTTATTACTTGAATAGGATAATGAATGTGTGTGGATGAAAGACAACAATGAAAATGAGAAATCACTTTATCAACCTATTAAGAAAATGTTTTAACAAAGTTGAAAATAATATAAAATAATTTGTGAAAAGAAAGAAAGAAATATCAATTTTCAAAAAGTTAAATAAATATAACTATCCCAATTCACCTTCCCCCTCTTGGGATAATTTCGGGTATACAATTGAAACCAGAGATTAGCTAATAGATTCTTATTTTAAAAAGGTATATTTTGAGTGTAAAGATCATATCCGAGAGAGTGAATTTTTGAAAAATGATATTTGTCTCAATTTTTTAAAATCGTGGATCTTATTTGAAAAAGGAAAATGAGGATGAGAAAATTAAAGGTGCTCTTGAAAACCAAGAATCCCACATAATATAGGAAATGAATTTTAAAAGAAAAGGTTTTGAGAGGTTGATGTGCAAAAGAAGAAGCCAAAGGTTCTTATGTTTAAAAAAATTGTGTTTCAAAAATAAATTACCCTTGATACAAAGAAAAGGTCTTTGAAAGTGAAATTTGTTTTGAAAAATTAGTTGGGTACAAATGAGTTTATTAAATTGTTGTTGTAGAAACTCAATACACATTCACCTTCATAAGAGAAAATGCCTTCCTTGTTCTAGTATGATTATTGTTAAACTTGATCATATCTAACACATGTTATTTACACATTTGAGATGATTTCTGACCAATGTGATACCCCGGGTAATTAAACACTTAGGTTGATCAAGTACAAATATTAAATCATACAAGATATTAAAACAGTATAATAACATTCTCATCGTGGAGAGATTAAAACGAAATAATAAATAAGCAATATGTAATCGATGTGAAATCCCCAAAGTGAACTCATAGTAAAAAAGTCCATATTTCGTAAAAGATATACAATAAGATCTTAACATTAATGCCGCAATACAATCCTAAATAAGTCTATGAATGATACAAGACAACTAAGTCTCAACGTACAAACTAGAATGTCCCAAAATAAAACTAGACTGACAAGTAAAATGATAACTAGATAAGAAAGAGACCCTCAATGTCTCTGAAATTGATATTCGATATAAGAGAGATGAATAGCATATGATGAATGGAATGGGAAAGCTAAGTAGGAAGTCCAACCCTAGAACCCGAGCCGAGCTAGTAACTTAGCTATGCAACTCAAATCAGTTATATGAGTAGATGATAAAAGCACAGTTTATATAAAATCCAAATGAACGACCCATCCCATAAAATAAATTGTCAGAGTTGATTAGCCAAGCAGTCCAAGTAGGCTTAGTAGCAACCTGACAGGAGTTACTACCCGCAGTACCTTTTCCAGCGACATCGATCACTACGAATGGGAGAAAGGTCAAGATAAGGTGTCTTAGATCGGGGCAGGAGAGGCGCTAGTAATAAAGACAACAACAAGGGTACATGTAGCCCCATTTAAGGTTGTATGTTTAAATGCGTAAGAAGAGGACATCGATTTCTAATTTTCCCCAGTATAAAGATTTAGGGGCAATAGTGTTAGGGCCACTATGGGTAAAAACAAGGCTGGGATAGGTCCACTATGGGCAGAAATAAGGTAGGGCCAGTAAGGCCAACATGGCTTTAAGACCCAATAAAAGTAACAACTATACCAACCTCTGTAGCTTCCAGTACTGAGGCCATAATCGGTAGTAGCACTACCGGCATCATCGATTGCACAACAATAACCATAACTTCAGTATGTTGGAGTTTATTTGATGGCGCAGCCCTAGTAGTAGGGGATAGATTCGGGAGGTGGACTATACGTTTTATGTTTTTGGCATTTTAGCTAGATTTTGATTTGACACCAATGCCACGCACGCATTGGTATCACGTAGTTTTGTACAGATTTCTAGCTTACTTCCTAGACCTTGCGACAGAGCTTTATCGATAGCTACTCCATTAGGTGTATCTTCTCATATTTTGGATATTTATGGTAATGTAGATGTTTACATCAGTAGATTATGTTTTAATGTTGATTTATTCATTTTATATACCCTCTTATGATGTGATCTTGGGTATGAATTGGTTGGTCAGATAAGAGGCTCATAGAGAGTGTAGGGTATGGCTATTCATTTCATGATTTCGGGTTATGAGATGTATATTATGGCTATGCCTAGGCCAGAGGGTGGTTCCATGACACCATTATATTTTATTAATGAGGATATGCCAAAGGGGACTACCATTTTATTAGATTCGATTTCAATTTTCATATATTTTGTCGATGTATTTGATGAGGTTCCATAACATCATTGTATTTTGTGATTGATTTGGATCCCAGAATGACACCGATTGCCAAGGCGCCGTATTATATGGATCCTAAGGAAATGAGGGAGTTAAGAGAGAAAATCTAACATTTATTACAACAGGGGTTTATTAGATATAGTATGTCGACATCGGGATCTTCAGTTCTTTTTGTGAAGAAGCGAGATGGTTAACAATGGTTATGTGTTGACTACCATAAGTTGAACCAGGTGACAGTGAATAATAAGTATTCTTTTCCAAGATAGATGATTTATTTGATCAGTTTTAGGGGTCTTAGTTCTTCTCAAATATTGATTTACATTCAGGGTACAAGCAACTGCGGGTACGTGCGTAAGATGTACCAAATACTGCCTTTTGGAATTAATTTTTTTCCTACAAGTTCAAGTTCATTCCGTTTGGGATGACCAACTCTCTTTTCGTGTTCATGGATATGATGAACAGGGTATTTCTATTGTACTTGCATAAGTTTATCGTTGTCTTCATTAATGACATCTTCATTTATTTGCGGATCGAGGAGGATCATGTCGAGCATTTATGAGTTACAATTCAAATATTGCGAGAGCACAAGTTATATGTGAAGTCCCAGAAATGTGAGTTTTGGAAACGAGAGGTGCAGGTTATGGAACATGTAGTCTCCGAGTCGAGATTATGAGTAGACTAAAAGAAAGTGTTGATCATTTTGGATTGGGGCTGACTCACGACGCCTATGGAAGTTCATAAATTTTTTGGATTGGTTAGGTATTACCGAAGGTTTATTTGAGGATTTTTAAAAATTACAGGACCATTGATCGAGTTGACTCGAAAGGGGATTCAATTTGATTGGAATGAGACGTGTCAACATGCCTTTAACACTCTCAAGGAGAAGTTAAATTAGTCTCCAATTTTATCTCAACCTAGGACTGGGATTGAGTATTTTCTATACACTGATGCTTGCTTATAGGGATTAAGAAGATTGTCCTATTACCTATGCATTTCGAAAGTTAAAACCCCACGAAGGTAACTATCCAACTCATTATTTGGAGCTAGAAATTACAATGTTCGCACTACACGTTTGGAGACGTTATTTATGAGGCAAAAAGTTTAGGCTCTTCAAAGATCATAACATTCTTCAGTATTTATTCACGCAGAAGGATTTGAACATGCGACATCGGCGGTGGTTCAAGTTTGTCAAGAATTACTAGTTTACAATTTAGTATCATCCAGGGAAGGCAATGTGGTTACATATGCTTTGAGTCGATGACCTAGTGGAAATTTATCTTCTTTTCAATTAATCGATACGGGTTCCATTCATGTGATTAGCGAGTTAGCCATTGCATTTATGAGGATGCTCACCGTGACTCCTGACAATAATGTACGAGTGTTTAGAGAACAGACAAATGATGTGTTTTCGGAGGAGATAATGGTTAAGATTTTGGCCACCGGTGTACCTTTTTACACTGTTGTTTCATATGGTTGATTATGGTACAAGGGGATGTTGTGCCATCAGACGAGGAGTTACGTCGGATTTTTATGCAGGAGGTCCATAGATCTCAATTTTCGGTGCATCCAGGTGGGTATAAGATGTACAAAGACATGAAGATACATTATTGGTGGTACGGGATAAAGATGGACATTGCTATATTTGTGTCCCATATAACAGTCATCAAATGGTAAAGGCGAATCATCAACGACCGTTAGGGAAGATTTTCCTCTTATATATTCCCGAGTGCAAGTGGGACAACATTTTGATGTATTTGGTCATCGGGTTGCCTTTGACCCCTAGGAAATACGTTTCTATTTGGGTAATAGTGGATTGGTTGATGAAGGTTGAATATTTCTTTCTCGTTCACACGGATTTCACGACAGAGCACTGTGCATGTTTAAATATGACTGAGATTGTTTGGTTGCATGAGGTACCATTATCGATTGTCTCGAACGGAGATATGAATTTTATATCTCACTTTTGGAGCAGTTTTTAGGAGGTTATGGGGATAAAGTTGCACTTGAGTACACCATACCATCCTTAGACAGATGGGCAGGCGGATTGGGAGAACCAAATTTTGGAGGATGTGCTTCGGGCATACGCGTTGGACTTCAAGGGTAGTTAGGAGACGGACTTACCTTTTACTGAGTTTCCTTACAATAATAATTATTCGAAATCAATTTTATGGCTTTGTACGAGGCATTGTATGGGAAACCGTGTAGGTTACCGGTGTGTTGGTTAGATCCAGGAGAGAGTAGCTTGTTGGGTCCCGAATTCGTTCAGGAGACTTTGAATAAGATCGAGATGATTTATGAGCTAATCAAGACGGTGTAAAGTAGGCAAAAGAATTACGCGAACTTGAATAGGGAGGGCATGGAATTTCAAGTAGGCGATCATGTACTTCTCAAGGGGTCACCCATGGGGGGGATATTGAATTTTAGGAAGAAGGGAACGTTGTCCCCAAGGTATGGTGGGCCGTTTATAATCCCTAATTGTGTAGGGTTTCTCACTTATCGTTTAAACCTTCTAGACCATCAAGCTTGGGTACACAATATATTTATTGTATCGATGCTTCGTAGATTCTTACAGGGTGAATCTGCATATCATCATATAGACTTAGAGGATATCTAGTTAGATGTCACTGAGGAGCCAACCCGTATCTTAGACCGTAGAGTCCATATTTTTAGGACTAAGGAGATTTTTTTCGTTCATGTTCAGTGAGATCACCACATTGAGGATGAATCCACTTAGGAGCGAGAGGACATTATGAGACAACGATATTAACATTTATTTTGAGGTAGGTATGTGTTACTTTTCTGTGAATTTTGATGACATAATTCTTTTTCATGGAGGTGGAGAATGTAATACCATGTTATTTTAATAATTTAATAAATAAATAATTATTTAAACCAATTAATAAAGCACTCGAATTAAATTTGAAGAAATTTAAAGTGATTCATTTATCAAAATGTTAAAACAAACTAATATGGTAAATTTACAAAGATTATTGAGGGCAAACTGTAATTTTATATGTATTGATTGAATTGTTATCTTTAATTGGGATTATATAGTTTAATTGGTTTAATAACCTTATATGGTTTTATAATGGTTTAATTGATGGGCATAATGGTATAAAGTATTAATTTGGTTTATGAGCTTTGAATACGCGTTGGGCAGTGGTAGATACACGTAGTCTTCCTTATCTACTGGATTTTAACCAGTGTGATGTGCGAGCGATTATAAACTACTACACAAATATTAAAAAAAACATCAAATATCCAAAAAAATCCAAATTTGTGATCATTTTTACCTCCTCTATCTATTCTCCCTCTAAATAAAAAATATATATATCACAACATTTAGAATAAAGTAGTGTACATCACGAACAATATATCACATATTACTCTAAAATGAACTGGCCACTTAATTGATATAGATTTTAGACATAACATTTTTGCACCAATAGGTAAATGGATTAAATTAAAAAAAATGTTAAAAATTAAACTTATAGTGATATGAAAACATATTTAATATAACTATTTTAACATGCCTTTCTATTATACTTAATTAAAAAAGGGTTTTTTCAATTTGTTTCATTTTTGTGATTGTTTTTTATTCTAGTATCTAGGATCATTATGACAAACAAAGATCTTTTATAATGTTGTATAAATGGGATACCAAAACGTATTTTGATCAGACGCATTAAGTGGCTTGGTGTAAAACCAGAAGCTAAAATGATTCTACATAGAAACAGTCACTATATGTGTTAATTCAGTTGCTTGCATTTTTTTTTCAATCATCCGGATCTTCAAGATAAAAAATAGAAAATAGTTGGATTCAAATATACTTCTCTTTCTAGAAAGAAAAAGAACTTTAAGAGGAGAATGGTTACCTTCAACCTCGTCGGTGTAGGCTATCGAAGAAGATCAGGAGTGATGGATATATGAGTTTCATTTATGCCCTAAACAATTCATAAGATAGGGTGATTAAAATATCACAGGGACAAAGAAATGGGAGGATAGGTGATGGCTTAGGCGAGAGACAAGTGTAGAATAAATTGAAAAAACCTTCCAATGAGAAGATAAATGCTTCTAAGAAGTTAAAAGGATTTCTAATATATTCGTATGAATGAGTGGGAAGGCAAAACGCAAGAGTTCTTAACCATTGAAATCACTCTATAGACTGGTTGAGAGAGTAACCGGTGAATCAATGCTAGTGACATGTGGCGCAATAAAATTTGCAGCTGCCCTTATATATATATTGCAGGCCACACAATGCATGGCCGAATTCATCAAAGTTGTATTTTTTATTGTTGTAGTCTGTTTCACACAATATATTCTACGAATATAAGAAGATTGAACTTTAAATTAATATCAATAGTCATATGAATGATATTCAGTAAGAGCAAAAGGTATTTTTAATTTTGACAATATATTATGACTCAATTTCCATTCGGTTTTTAGTACCCATATCATTATTCTCCTAGTTTTTGTAAATAATTAGTTATCACACTAATTTCATTAATAACAAATTGTTGATTTTCAAAGAAAACGTGTTGATTTGCATTCAATGCGTAGTTTTCTATGATATACGTGTCGATAATAGTTGATTTGTATGAAATATGTGTTGATTTGCATTAAATAAGCGTCGAGTAGCCCGGAATTGGCATGAGGCTTAATTAGTTACAAAAATTAAGGTTCAATTAAATATCGTAATTATCAAATTGAGATTTGTCAATATAATAAAAAAAATCATATTATAATTTGCAACCTTTAACTAAAAAAACTCTAGCCCACTTGTGTCTATCCTTTTTGTATAGCCTTAGTGGATCTATATGAATTAATGCATCAGATTGTCCAAAAAGGAGTAAAACACAGTGTATTTATTTAATTCTTAATACTTAATTCTTCATAGGGAATGGGAACGAACAGGTATAAATAGCAATGTGATAACTACATCGTTGGGATCATGGGTAAAAGTCACAGGGTTGGCCGTTTATAGTTTTAGCATCAGATAGAATTGAATCTCCTATTACAATTGTGTCTATAAGGACCTTGATTACATCTTCCTTCCATCAGTGTCCTGATAATAAAAAAATAAAAATAAACAAAGAGTTTAACATATCCCCCACACAAAAAAAGGGTTCGTACCTACAGACCAATTGTAACTTGAGGAAGGACATTTGTTATCACATCAAAGTACGACTTGTTCTAACACACCCACACAAATATTATATATATATATGTACAAACATTGGGATAAATTTTAGTATTTTTTTAAATTATATGTATACATATTTTTACTTTTGAAGTTTACTAATTTACAGTATTGGAAATTAGACTTTAGTACTTTTGTTCATTGTTAAATGATCAAGTCTGCTACTTAAACTAACAACAAATTTGTATGAAAACTATAAAGACCTTATGTATACCTTAATGATTAGACCTAAAAACTATCTTTCTTTTCTTAGTAAATAAAAACTTGAACTTTATATTTAGCTGCAAGCAATCTTTTGTGTAACTAAAATGTCAAAAGAAAACAATGCTTCAAAAAATGCATATTTTAAGGAGGTGTGCGTAAAAATGGTTTAAAAGAGATGCAATGAGAATTGTACCTAATATAATGGGAATTTCTGCATCAGGCTTGGGAAAGGGATAGCATGTACCATTAATGGGGTAGACAATAATAGCACCCTGGACTGTGGATAGTGTCGAGCCGCTACAAGCGTGCCACCATATAGTTCATTCCTCTTCCGAAAATATGACCTTCTGGCCAAATTTTTGGCCTGGTTTTATTGGGCATTAAGTAATATATGCAGGTCCATCTGACCAAGGATTCCTTCGTTATTTCACTCCATACCTACAAATTTTTGAATGTTTATATACATTCTTGATATAGCTTTATTTTAACATTAATCAAAGTTTTCATCATAATAATGTCGAAGCTAGAGCCTACAACTTATAACTAAATAGCCAAAAAACCAAAAAAAATCTATATCAAGGTAAATACATGGTGGTAACCCTCCCCCCCCCCCCCCCCCCCAAAAAAAAAAAAAAAAAAACTAAATAGCCACCATCCCAAACGTAAATACATGGAGGAAAATTCGTTTACTCTATATCCTCCACAAAAAACTGCTTGAAATCAAGAAAAAAAGATACATTTAAAGAAGGTTTGTAGAAAAGGAAATGTTACCAGTACAAAAAAATGGCATAAACTGTTGTGACGGATTTGTACTGCCATGTTAGTTTGTATAAATTTTTCTACACTCTCTTTGTACTCATATGTGGTCATTAGAAATTCATTCACCAATTCAAACAACACATTAAGGATGTACTTCAAATCCAGATCACGTAATAAGAAGATCCAAATGGGACATTACATATAGTTATTCGACCGAATAATCTACAAACAATAATACAAGTATACTGTGCCCAATATAGTTGTTCAAGGGAAAACCAAGGAATTAAGTTGAATTGAATGGGGGCTTTAAAATTTTCACGAGCTAAAGAAGAAAGGGGAGAGAGGGGTGGAATGTGTGATATCAAGGCATTTAAATAATGAGAAAAGGAGGAGACATGTTGGAAAATGGAGAATGGAAAACGTCATCTGTGGCTTTAGGGGAGAGAGAGGGTAGTAAGCAATTATTAAGTCCATGTGGAAAATCGAGATTAAAAGCTACAATTTTAGACTAGATGTGTCCATCTCCGATACTCGCGGAGATAGAGAAGGAAGGTATCTCTGTGGTGGGAGGATCTCGGTCCCGCGCATCCTTCTCGAGAGCCCTTCGGCCGTCGTCGGTGATGTGTGAATTGAAAAATATAGAGAGATGGAGTCGCCAGTCTATTTTACTCAAAACAGATAAAAGAAAGTGGATCCATCCCTAAGGACAGCATCAAAGATATATTGATACATACGAAACCAAAAACTGATTAGAGTAGGGTTCAGAGGCTAAGTTACGAAATGGGAAGGTATTAGGCACCCATTCCGCCTTTGCGGTCACTCATGGATTTATTATTATTTTGCTTTATTTCCCCATGATATGTGTGCATGTGTATATGTAATTGAGATTGGAATCATCGACTAGTATCATGGAAGAGATTGAGTGAGACATCCATAAGAATGTTCCTAAAAGTAATATTAGAAAATAGGATTTACGCGATTATCCTTACGTTGACCGTTATAATGGAACGATAAGGCGTATGGAATAATACGCCACTAAGAACAAATATATGTATATGTAAATATGTAGATAGGATAGAATTGAGTTAAAGAATTAGAAAAAAGGAAAATAGATAATTGAGAAAATAGAACTCGAGTCTCGAGATTTATCCCGAGACGCCTACGTAGCCTATAGAGGCATCAGAGTCTACGTAGTTCGTATGAAAAATGAGGGATGGGGTTTATCCCATAAATCCAATTGTGGACTTCTCTGTGGAGACGAAAAGGTGTTTTAGTGTGAGAAAAGTGTGAAAAAAAGTGTGAGAATTCCCGTTCGGAATTTATGAGTATACCCTCTTTTTCTTGTTTTTTGGGTTTTATTTATAAGAAACAAAATAAGAGATGTGAAATAATAATAAATAAAAGTATATTAGGATATGTGATATGGAGAGAAAAAGTTCTAAGTAACGAAAAAAGTTAATGCAAATTTAGGAGAATTTGAAGAGAGAGTTGAGAAAGTTAGACCTTCTTGAAGATCTTGAACTTGATCTTGAATGTTCAAGAGCAGCCCTTGCACTTGGATGATGATGAAGAGTAGTTAATTCGCCAAATTTGATGAGAACGATGATGAAAAGTGAGGGTTTGAAAGGGATTTGGATGTACAAATCACACTGTCTTCGAGAGAGGTTTTCTGAGTTCGCTGACAGTGATGGATCTCAGATCTTGGGTACCTTTATAATGAGGCAAGGCCCTCCTTTTTATAGTCCCTGGGAATTAACGATCGGCATAGGTATGTTCCTACCAATCGTCATGTGTTTTTTGTCACACTACCGATAGGCAAGATTTTGAAGCTGCCGTTTGGCAGTCTCTTTCAGATTCCTTTGAAAAAATGGTCGTAAAATGCAATTCGCTGATCCGAATTGCGCACAGGGTGTAACGATAGAAAGGTGATTCAGAGACCTTTGAAAGTCCTTGGACTAATCTAGTGTTCAGGAGTTTTCTTTAGGGAAAATGTGGCTCGGAAGCGCTCATCGATCCTTTGGACAGGGGATCGTCGGATGCAAACAGATCGTTCGTCCACATGGTAAGTCAGAATTGCGTATGGGCTGGATCGTTGGAAAGGTTAGGAGATGAACTTTGACATTCCAAAGAGTTTGACTCGGTTTGGGGAGTTGACTTTGGTCAATCGGGGTTTGGAAGCGTTCGATGATCTTTCGGAGTAAAATGGATTGTTGGTCCATAACGTAAGTCAGAATTAGGCCTGGAGCGGACCGTTGGAAAGGGGTTTCCATGCCCTTTGAATATTCATTCAGTCTTGATTGAGATGAAGAGTTAATTTGGTCAAACGGAGCCTAGGAGAATCCGGTGGCCTCCTGATCAAGGTTTGGGGGAAAATGGGTCGTTTGTCTGCACCGTAAGTCAAAATCGTGCACGGGGCAGACTCTTGGAAATGAGTTTCAGTGCCCTTTGAAGATTTATTCAGTCTCGAATGAACTGAAGAGTTTGACTTTTGGTCAAATGGATCCTGGGAGTGCCCGAAGGCCTCTAGGTAAGTATTCGTTTGTGGTGATGTAGGGGGTGCTAGAATAGGGTGTCTACAGAGCCCCTCGATGTGTGAGCTTGGAACAAACGATATCCATCGAATAGACATCGCATGATGCCTTTTGAAAGAGGTCGATTCTGTGGACCTAAGGAAACAAGGATGACCAATTCCGAGGGTCGAGGCCGATTCTGAGGACCTAAGATGAGGATGACCGATTAAGAGGGTCAAAGCTAATTCTGAGGACCTAAGGATGAGGATGACCGATTCAAAGGGTCGAGGCCGATTTTAAGGACCTAAGGATGAGGATGCCCGATTAAGAGGATCGAGGCCATTTCTTAGGGCTTAGCTTGTGATGACCACTTCTGCGGGTCGAGACCAATTCATAGGGCTTAAATTATGGTGACCAATTCTACGGGTCGAAGACAATTCTGATAGCTTAAATTATGATGACCAATTATGCGGGTCGAAGCCAATTTTGAGGGCTTAAATTATGGTGACCAATTCTATGGGTCGAACACAATTCTGAGGGCTTAAATTGTGATGACCAATTCTGTGGGTCGAAGCCAATTCTGAGGGCTTAAATTGTGATGATCGATTCTGCGGGTCAAAGCCAATTCTAAGGGCTTAAATTGTAATGTTCTCGGGGAACTCTTTTCGGGAAATTACCTCGTGATTTTGATTTGAGATGGGGAACTGATTACCGGGGGAACTTTCGTGTCTTTCGGATACTTTGTAGGGGAATAGCCAATTTGATGCTGTAAATTCCTATGGGGGAGTGATTAGGTAGTTCAAGGATTGGACGTTTTGCTCGGGGAAATTTGAGTCTTTGGGGGAATAGGAGATAACTTGAAGTTTTGAATGCTTTAGGGGTCCTCTGGGGACGTTACCGGGGAGAGATTAACTTAGATTTTGATCATTCTGCTGGGGAAGTAGGGATTTCGCTTAAGGGAGTGTGAAATTTTCTTGGTGAAAATGTTCTAAATCTTCCCAGGGATTTTCTGAGGATTTTTCAGGGTTTTCTGGTATTTTTTGGGAGAAAATTTAAGGGGGGTGCTAGTCGGCATGGTGTGGAGGGTGCCATTCGGTAGTGGCATAGACTTTTAGACTGCCTCGAGAAGGTGAAAGGTCTGTGTCGATCGATAGGTGGGGGTGAAGTGGCGATCGGCATGACCGTTGGCTTCCTATAAAAAGCGGGCGGGTTCCCCTCATTTTTAACAACTTTTTGCCTTCTCTCTCTCTGCGATTTTGTTATGCAAATCGTCTTAACAATCCGCAACCTAAAAATGGCCGCTTTTGTGAGCACTGCGACACACAGGGAGTGGTTAGTTGTTGATGATTGGGCGAATGTGGAGTGGAGGGCCAGGGAGCCTCTTGATTTGGGGAGTGAGAATTTGTTTGATGTGTTTGAGACGGTTGCGGATGAGCAGACTTTACTGCGGGAGTCATCGCATCATCGCTCTTCCAGGGTGGTGAACCATGGTGGTTATGTAAGTACTAAATGACTTTTGTCATTCTTTTGTGGTGATTTCCTTTTTTCTTGGATTTTGACAAGGATTTTTTTCTTTGACAGTCTGATGTTTCTTTGTTTACTATGCGTGCCTGTGGGACGACGGGGCTTAAGGATGTCTGGGAGCACCTTCCACTTGTGGTGCATTAGGTAGTATCATCAGCAGGCTTTGGGAGGCTGGCGTCTGTGCTGGATGAGATGCCTCATTCGACGGCGGTCTTATTTTCTTTGGGGGAGAGGTGGTGGGGCACTACCCACACCTTCCATTTTGGCTTTGGGGAGATGACTGTGACTCCCATAGATGTGCAGTAGTTGCTGGGGCTGGATTGTGATGGTGAGAAGATAGAGGTGGATCGCTCTTTGCGGGTGAGGCCAAAGGCGGTGCAGGCGGAGCTAAGTGATGTGGGTAGGATAGTATTTGGGGACTTTATCCATTTGTCTCTACTGAGGGATGTTTTGCTCGGTAGGGCGATTGATGTGGAGGACGGGTTGCAAGTGAGGAAGATGGCCCGGCTATTTTTTTGCTGGTGTTGGGGGGATTTCTGATGGCGTCGAGTGGCGACGGTCTCCACTTGAAGATGTTTTCGAACATCCCTCTCTATGATTGGGGGAGCTTGACTTTGGTGACCCTTTATTTTTCTTTGGATGCATTTAGCCGGTGTTGCTGACAGTCTTTTACTTAGGCCACATATCTTCTTGAGTTATTCTTTATTTTGCACATTTTACTTCCATGCATTCGCATTTTTCTTGTGTGTCTCTTTTTTTATCGCGGATTCTTGTCTTTGGCATACGTGGTTCTATGAGGTGATTGGGTGTAATACCCAACTGATATCTTTGAAGGACGATATCGTTAGGGACTTTTTCCGATTGTATGGATGGCGTAAGGCCAATCGGCAGTCGAGAAAGTCTCTTTCTCCAGAGGTGGTGCGTTAGGTCTTGAATGGCCTGACCAGTGGTTGGGTAAGACTTTTTCCTTTTTTAGTCTGGGTTTTTGTGTGCTCTGATTCCATATTAACTTATATCTGCTGGGGATTTTTTAGGTGACCTTTTACCCTTAGGGGACGGTTGTGCAGTATACGGGGTCGACTGGGGTGAATGCGCAGATGAGGTGTTTGCTAACGCATGAGTTTGGCCACTCGTGGTATCACGAGGAGAGGGTGGTTCGACAGATTGCTGAGGAGGAGGTGGTGGTGCCACCTGTGAGGCCCCATATGTTTATGAGGCGAGAGCGGATATTTCCAGAGGACACGAGGATTGCGATGATGATTGGCGAGTCCTATTTATTATACACTGGCATGGCTGTGCCATATGATTATATGGACTTCGTGACGAGTTGGCTAATGGATCCTAGTATATATGATGCGCTTCCTTTCCCTCATGAGGGTTCGAGTCAGCCAGTGGTGTCCTCCCACAGTGGGGGTGGTCCGTCGACATCTGCGGCGACAGTAACTTCGGAGGTTCCTTTTGTGCGATTGCATACCCCTTCATACAACATTCGACGGGCTGATGGAGGGATGGTGCCTATGTTTCATCGTCCTCGTGTGATGGACCCGGAGGAGTTAATCTTGACAGAGGAGGTTCTTTGTCCTTTGGTATATCTTTTAGTTTCTTTTCTTCTTTATTTTTTGGTTTCTTTTGATCTTCTTTGCCTGATACTGATTCTGCCTTTTCTTGCAGCAAGTCTGGGTGTCCACTACTTGGCTGAGGTCTTTAGGGACAAGATATCTTTGACGACTACCCATATTCAAGAGGCAGATCCTATTCCTTCTTGATTGGTGACGTCTGCCTCATCCGGGGAGGAATCTGGTTCAAGTAGCGGTGGTGCGTCATCATGCCGTAGTGCAAAGAGAGCATGTCGCATGGATGGGAGCTCTTAGGGGAGAGAGGGGAAGGGTAGGTGAGAGAGAGAATGTGGGTTCGGGCTGAGCCCCTTTGTTTTTTTGCTATTCTTTATTTCCTGCAAAATTTATGTAACATAGAAAAAATATCTATGCAATGCAATGGAGTTCTTTTTTATTTTCTGTTTAACAAATGAATGAATGAATGCATATGCGCTTTATACTTTGCTGTTGAGACCATGGAAAGAAATATTTTTTTGGAATTGAAGGAAAGTTTTATTTAAATGATAAATTATATAAAGATGGAAGGGGGTTTTTAAATCCTGCTGAGAATATCAATTTATTTTTATTGATTTTTCTGATTTTGACAAAAGAGGAAAAAGGGAAGTTTCTAAAACAGGAAGTTTTCGATCGGTAAGCCTCTTGTCCTGCCTATCGGTAGGTCAGTCTAGTCCCATCAATTCAAGGCTTTGATCGGTACCCTCTTCATCTTTTGGTACCTTGTGGGGTAGTAATCTCCCCCATTTCTGCAAGGGTTGTGCCTTTTGTGAGGGTTTTCATGTATAAAAAGGGGTAAGGGTGGAGTGTTTTCATCACACCTTCACATTCTTACTTTCTTATTCTGTGAGATAGCTCTCCCTGGTAGTGTTGAGTTTTCCAACTACCTCGAAACTTTGGAGGCGATGTGCTCTTACAATGTCGAGTGCGATGCTTTCAACATGCGTCGAGTCTCTTTATGGCGTAATTGGCCTATAGAGTGGAACATACTGATGACGGTGGTACAATTTTGGTACCCCGAAGACCATGTATTCCTCTTTGGCTTGGAAGAAGTCTGTCCAACTTATGAGGATTTTTTTGCCATGTTGGGGGTAAATCCTAGTGTGGCGGCTGATATGCCTGAGTTTTCTCTATCTCCCCGGGAGCTGTTGGCTAGACTTCTCCGCATCTCGCCCTCAGCATGTAGATCTTTGGTTACTGGAGGAATTATTTCACTTCTGGCGGTATTACGGTTTGTGCATTTGTAGGAGGTTGGTGATGTCAGATATGCCGGAGTCGTCGTTCTGGGCTTGGTTTCGAAATTATTGTTAGTGACTGGGGAACTGCTGGTGGACCCATAACTTTCAGCCATTACTTCATGGATGTCATATCATCGTAATCCTATGGCGATGATATTGGAGGAGACTTTGAATGGTCTGGATGCCTAACAAGAAGGTCGTTCTGACTTTCTGAGGGGTAGCCTTGTGATGCTGTTCATGTGGTTATCTGAAAGATTCCGCCTGGTGACTCCTCCGAAATATCCATTGTCAGTTGTGCCCAATTTCTTTTCGCACCATTTCATCAGTGTTGGCCTAGATATCGAGAGCTAAGAGAACTAGTTTGTGGAGTATGGGGCACTAAGTATGCAGTGGTCAGTGCCTTGGTGGGGACAGTTGTTACCTATTCTGAAGCTAGGGGAATAATCGTACGTTCGGCTGGTTGATCTCAGACAGACCTCATTCTATATACCTTGGTGGCTTCTGTGCCAATTTGGCTGGGAGCAGGTCGTGCCACCTCGGACACTAGACTTCTTTCCGGTAGAAGACCTAACAGAGCGTCTGCGCATGCGGTTTGGCTCTTTGTGGGAGAGTCGGCATCCGTCGACCCTTCCTTCCCAATCTGTTGGGAGAGTCTGGCACATCCCCATGTAAAAGCATTACTAAGGCCATTTAATACAAGATTAAACCATTGAAGTAACTCCGAATTGGTTTTTTAAGAAACTCTTTTCTTTTAATCAAAAGGATTAATCACATGATGTATTTAATAAAACATGCACGAGATTTGTTCAAGATTAGCTAACTACTTTTGAAAAACAGTTTAAATCAATTAAACTCAGCACACCAGCAAGAATGAGATGAGGAGATGTAGAAAGATTAAGTACAAGAGATTTTTAACGTGGTAAAACCTCACCCAGCTAAGGAAACTTCCACGGTAAATTCTAAGTCACAAACCAAAAATTCACTAAAATAAACTTCTCAAGTTACAAGCCATTTAACACACATGCATAAAATATTCCTATCTAAGTTTAGAAATGTACCCACTGGTTGATTCTAACTTCTCTCCAGGTCTGATGTTGATGTGGCTTTATCAGTTTGCTAACTTCTCCAGTTTTGTTCCAGTCTTTATGTCGACTCTTTAGATTCAAGATCTTATAACCAACACTTATGTGTTGTAGTGTGACAAGTGTTTGTGAAAGTGCTTCTAACACATGCATGTACACACACACACTTATTTTATACAAACAGTCCTAATAAATTACAAATCAGATCTAATATGAATTGTTTATGATTTCTCCCTTCTTTAGAAACAAAAACTATTTTTGACCTTTAATCTAATCCCGAAATCAAAGGTTACCTTGCTCCTAAGACTGCCAAGGTTATATCCAATTTCAGAGGGTTTTGAAAATGATTTTGAAATTGGAAACCGCCAATTGCGATTATAACAAGGTCAACAGTCTTGTTTCATAAGAACCAGAAACAGAAAGAAGATTTGTTGATTCTAAGTTTTTGAAAAACATATATAGAACAGTAATCAACAAAAGTGATTTCTCAATAGGAGAAACTAAAATATGCAGATCTATGTGTAATATGACATGCAATGACCAATTCTATAGTTTCTATTAAAGAGAAATATAGATCTAACACGCAAATTCTAAGTTGGAAACAAGATATTAACCTCAGAGGATAATACTCTTTAAACATCCTTTAAACCCCTACCAACAACACTCTCAAACACATAGGTATAATGTTTTGTAAAACCGTTTATGAAAATTATTGAGGGTTTGAAGACGAAAAATGTTTTGGATGATTAGGGTTTCTCTCTCTACGGCTTTCTCTCCTTTTTCTCTCTACTCTATTCTTCCTTCTCTGTCTATTTTTATGAAATTCCAAAAGTCTTCGAAAGGCTGAGGGTAAGCCTCCTTATATAGGGGGCAAGGAAGGATCGAGAAGGTTGATTCAAATCCAAGGGCTGAGATTCAGTCTTTCTCTTTTGACTTTGATCCAACGGTCAAATAGAAGCGGTGGATTAAATGCCCTTTAATTGGTCAAGAGAGGTTCACGGGGATTAGAAAGAAACACATCCAGATCATCGATTGATTTGATCCTAAGACTGAGATTACACAAGGGATATGTGTGTTGAAACAAACACAAATCAAACCGGTATAAAATGGACAGGTATAGGGTTGAGATGAGCTCTCACACGCGCATTCCAAAATAATTACACAGGCACCTTCAAGTCTCAAGAGCTTTCGAATCCTACCCAAACCAATTTTAGGTATGTAAATGTAAAACCAGAAATAGCAGAATGACCCCAAAAGTTTTATAAACCAAATTTTATTATGAAAAAATTATTTTTAAAAAAATTTAAAAAATCCAAAAATTATTAAAAGCAATTTAAAAGGGATTTAACACTAACACACAATCAATTAATGCAATATGAACAATAAATGCAATCCTAGTGTGTGTGTGTGTGTGTGTGTGTGTGTGTGGATGTGATTTTATGCCTTCAAAAGAATCAAGTATGGCTATAAAAGGAAGATTTTGAGGCTCTTTGGTTTCAAGGGAAAGGGACACTAATTTTGTCACTATTTCCAAACTAGATGAGCACTTATACAATGTAGACTCAAGTGAGTCAAGAGTATACGGTGCTTCAATCTCCCCCTTTGGAAATATGAGATAAAATCTCCTTTGAGTCAACTAGGACTCGTAGGGCTACACAAAGAAATAAGGAAAAAATGCATTCCTGTACAAAAAGTCTATCTACCCATTTCCTAGAAACAAAAAATTACATAACTCAACTAATTACAAACCAATACCCTAAAAACATCAACGGAACACATTCCTACAAATAATACTAAGATCAATCTTTTTATAAATATGAATAAGAAAGGATGAACTCATAAGACTCAAATTACTCCCTCAATTTGTCTCAAATGGACAAAGGGAAAAACATAAGTCATAGGAGTTTATTCAGCACACACCATTCCTATCGATTTTTGCAAAGTAAGAAATCTATTATAATCCAAAGGTTTGGTAGACATATCTGCGAGTTGCAAATCATTAGGAAGATATTTGATTTATAATTCCTTAGTTTCAACTAGTTCGCGTATGAAATGATGTCTAATTTTGATGTGTTTTGTTTGCGAGTGTTGAACAGGATTCTTAGAAATATTTATCGCACTTTGATTATCACAATAAAGATGTAATTGATATTCTTGAATACCATAATCATTTAGAATTTTCTTAAGCCAAAGTAATTGGGCACAGCAACTACCAACAGCTATGTACTCAGATTCTGCTGTAGATAAAGAAGTGCAATTTTGTTTCTTACTACTCCATCCTACTAAATTGTTACCAATATAATAATAGGCTCCTGATGTGCTCTTACTATCATCAGTACACCCAGCCCAGTCGGCATCAGTGTATCCTGTTATGGTACTAGAAGTATCATTATAGTACCAAAGTCCTAAATTTAGAGTGCCTTTTATGTACTTAATGATTCTTTTTACACAAATTAAGTGGCTTTCTTTAGGATTATTTTGATAACAGGCACACACGCAAACTGTGTACATAATATCAGGATGTGAAGTAGTAAGGTATAGTAAGATTCCTATCATACTACGATATAAAATAGGATCTATGGATTTACCATTCTCATCCTTAGAGAGTTTTACCGTAGTACTCCTGGGAGTTTTAGAATCTTTCGCACTTTCAAGACCTAATTTTTTGACAATCTCGAAAGCATATTTAGATTGTGAAATAAATAAGCCTTCTGAATTTTGTTTGACTTGAAGACCCAAGAAAAATTGTAACTCCACCATAAGAGACATTTGAGATTCTTTATGCATAATTGCAGAAAAAGATTTGACTTCTGAGGGAGAAGTGGATCCAAAAATGATATCGTCAACAAAAACTTGAGCATTAATAATATGTTTGTCAAAATGTTTGACAAAAAGGGTTTGATCATTTCCACCTCTCTTAAAACCTTTATCTAAGAGAAAGTTAGAAAAGCGCTCATACCAAGCTCTTGGAGCTTGTTTTAAGCCATATAAAGCCTTCTTAAGACGATAAAAATGATTTGGATATTGTGGGTCAATAAACCCTTTGGGTTGTTCAACATGTGTCTCTTTAGTCAATATTCCATTCAGAAAGGAAGATTTGACATTCATTTGGTAAAGCGTAAAATGCAAGTAACAAGCTATTACAAAGAGAAGACGAACAGATTATAAGCGAGTAACAGGGGTAAAAGTCTCGTTAAAATCTATTCCTTCAATTTGAGAGTATCCTTGTGAAACTAATCTTGCTTTGCTTCTAATGATTATCCCACTTTCATCAGATTTATTTTTAAATATCCAACATGTGACAATGACCTTTTTATGATCAGGCCTAGGTACAAGATACCAAACATCATGAATAACAAATTGAAGAAGTTCATCCTGCATTGCAGAAATTCAATGAGGGTCATTCAATGCCTCATTTACATTATTTGGTTCCACAAGGGAAACAAAACATGCATAATGAGCATAGTTTCTTAATTCAGATCTTGTACGCAGAGGTTCACTAGGGTTGCCAATAACGTTATCTATGGGATGATCTTTAGAAACCCTGTTAGGTACATCAGGTATCTCTATTGGTAAAGAATCATCTATTTCTGAAGAGCCATTTTCTAAAAAAAATTCAGACTCTTCCACAATAGTTGGTTTTCCAGTCTTATTCTCAACAGTAGTGTCACTCAAAATTATGTTTATGGATTCCATTAAGGTCTTAGTGCGAAGATTATAAATAGGTATGCTCTACTGTCAGGAGAATATCCTAGGAAGATAGCCTTATCTCCACGAGTCTCAAATTTGGGCAAGTGTTCTCTGTCTTTGCAGACATAACAAGTACTACCAAAGGTTCTAAGGTATTTAAGATTGGTCTTTTTCCCATACCATAGTTCGTAGGGAATTTGTTTAGAATTCTTCCTAAGATAGACCCTATTGATAATGTGACAAGCAGTTCTAATAGATTCTACCCAGAAATATTTAGGTAAACACTTGGCATGAATCATAACACGTGCCATCTCTTGCAGAGTATGATTCTTATGCTTAGCAACTCCATTTTGTTGAGGAGTTTTAAGAGCACTGAATTCCTGTTTGTAACCATTATAGTCATAGTACTCTATTATACCAGTATCTATGAATTCTCCACCTCGATCACTACGAATTCTATTTACTTGAGTGTCCTTCTCATTTTCAATCCGAAGAAGAATTTTCAAAAATGTTTGAAAAGTGTCAGATTTTTGTTTTAAGAAGGCAACCCAAGTAAATCTAGTGAACTCGTCAACCATAACAAGAATATAACTGTGTCCACAGAGACTAACAGTTCGAGAAGGACCCATTAGGTCTATATGGATGAGCTCCAAGGGTTTAGAGGTAAGGGTATCTTTAACTTTCTTATAAGGTGCCTTAATAATTTTTCCTCCCTGACATGATCCACAGACAATATTAGAGATAGGTTTGATCTTTGGAATTCCTCTAACTATTTCTTTTGAGGACAATCTACTGAGGTTATCGTAATTTATGTGACCCATTCGATTATTCCATATTTCATTGTCATCCATTCTGTCAATGTTATAAACCTCAGTACTGTTCTGGACAGTATAACAATTGTCAGGAGCCCTAAGTCCTATAAGAATACATTCACCTTTTTCATTTAAATTTTTTCAATTATTCTTTGAAAAGGTGACAATATGATTTGAGTTACAAAATTGCGAGATACTAAGTAGATTAGCCTTCATACATTTTACTAGAAGAACATTTTCAAGAACATGCATTCCTTCTTCTTAGAGTGTTCCTTTACCAATGATTTGAGATGTTACACCATCGCCAAAAATAACTTTTCCTCCAACAAAGTTGGTTTTATTTAAAAGTTTTGTATCATCACCACGAGTCTAAATACTAACCAGAAGGAGTGTGTTTAGCTTTTAAAGCAGTAATCACAATGTTACACTTCATCTGTGGAAATAGCTCATCTTTTCTAACCCGAACAGCTCTTATTTTATTTTACACATATTTTCTCTCTTTTGATAAAATTTGCAAGCATTAGATTTTTGTTGAAAAATGTCTTGCGCATGAGTTTGAATTTTTGAAAAATATGAGCATCAGGTTTAGAAAAGTGCTTAGGAATTCTTCTAGGAAATGTTCTTTTGGGTTTGGTCTTTTTATTTATATAGTTAGAGTTTTTGTCTGGTTGTCTAGCAAGAACATAATTATTACGGCTTCTCCTAGAGTAGTTAAAGTTCTGGTATAGAGGAGTATTATAGACAGTTTTAACTAAACATCTAGAATAGCAACCTTCAAAAGAGTGTCCGTATATGTCACAAAAAGAATAATATATATTGCTTGATATGGGTATCTCATTAGGAAAGTCTCTAAACATAGGTTTCACGGAATTTTGATTTTGATCCTTGTTCCTATGGATTATAGTTTGTAAAGAAGAATCACTCTTCCTTATCTGAGGACAAACGTATTTAGCCTTAGGTGAAATATCACATTTAGAGCAACTTGATTCCCCAATATAAAACTTTTGTTATTTTTCATCAAACTCATTTTTTAGGGATTGAAAATCTGGGCCAGATTCTATAGGTCTTTTGCCTCCTGACACAAACTTAATTGATTCAAAGTTTTTAGTTTGTGTTTTTAACTTTGGGCAAAACCCTATTCCAGTTCGCTCATCAGAATTGGTTTTCAAATCAGCAACAAAACCATCAAAACAATTGGAACTATTTTCAAATCTTGCAAATTTTTTTAAAGCAGTTGTTGTCTTTTCTTTAGATTGTTCCAATTCTAACAATGTCCCTGTATATTTTTTCTCCAGAGTTTCATTTATTTCAATCAAATTCTTCAATTTTTGAACAAAACTTTTGACTTCATTTTCATGAGTTAGATATTGGGTAGTATACTCTTCAGTGTTAAGTTTAACCATTAGACTTAGGTCTTCTAGCTTCCTAGTGAGATTTTTCACATTCTTCTCTAGTCTAGAGATTTTCTTGAGAGTTTTAGCATAAAGTGTGTGAATATCAGGGAGGTCTTCAGTGTCCAAGTCACTAAGTGTAGTGTGTTAAGTGACACCTAAGGATTCAATTTTTGAACTCACACACACATTGACATCATCATTATCTCTTTCCCTTTTACTCACATACCCCGCAGTAGAACTAGCAATGTTCACAGAAAATAAAGCATCTAAACCAATAGCATCATGATTCATAACAACAGAAGTAGAGCTATTATCATCATTCTCATACATGGGCATCGGTATATCATCATTATAGATTATCTTGGCAAAGAAGGACATGCAAGGATAAAAAACATCAGATGATTCAGGTTCCTCATTTTTAGAATCACTTGAATCATCCCATGTCTTGCAAATGTTGGTCGTAGTATGTTTATTAGTCGTGTTCAGTTTAACTCTACAGTCTTGTGTTATATGTCCCAATTTACCACATCTATAACATTCAGTATTCTTATAGTCTTTGTTAGGTCTAGTATGAATGTCCTTCTGGTGTTTGTCTTGACCTTTCTCATGAGGTTTGTGATTAAACTGAGTTGGGTAATTTCGCTTGCCTTGTCTTATTGTCATTTTATTTCTAAAATTCAAAATTTTCTTAAACTATTTTGACTTCAAGGCAATTTGATTATCCAAACTATCTATATTACATTCTTCATCAGAGTTATTATTGGGAATGGTGATCTCAGGTTTCATCAGCTTAGAAGAAAAATTCAAATTGGAATTAGTCTGTTTCCTATGGGACTGGGTCAATTGTTTCTTAAATTCCAATTCCATTTCTACAGTTCTCAGTTTACTATTGAGTAATTCAGGATTGAGATTTTGGTTGCCCATTTCCTTAGTAGCATATCTTTTGTTATCAAATTTATGTGGTAATGATCTTATAATTTTCGACATAATTTCATTCATATCATAAGTTATCCCTTTAGCATGCAGTTTGGACACAATGTCAGTCAATTTCATGTAAAAGTCATCAAAACATTCAGAGTCTGACATAATTAAAGAGTTATATTATTGGACAAGCATTTGTGTTTTAGTCGCCTTAACTCTAGTGTCACCTTCATGTGAAGTAACCAAGGTATCCCAAGCTTCCTTAGAAGTGGTACAGGATGAGATCCTTTTGAACTCATGTTCATTTATAGACATAAAAATGGCATTCTGTCCTTTGTTATTGTTTCGAGAAACTTGCTTCTCTTCTTGAGTGAATTCACTTAATACTTTCTTAATCCTCTCATTACTTCCTTCAGTGGCTGGTTTTGTAGGACAAGTGTATCCATTTTCAACAATATCCCAGACATCATCTCCCAAGGTTCCTTGTATGAAAGCAACCATCCTTACTTTCCAGTAAGAAAAGTTGTTTCAATCAAAGAGAGTAGGTCTGGTCAAGTTACGAAATCTTTCATTTTTCTCATCCATTGTTTGATTTTAAGAAAACAATTTCAGAAACAGAAGATATTTAGAAAAGCTCTGATACCAATTGTAAAAGCATTACTAAGGTCGTTTAATACAAGATTAAACTATTAAAGTAACTCCGAACTATTTTTTTAAAAAACTCTTTTCTTTTAATCAAAAGGGTTAATCACAAGATGTGTTTAATAAAACATGCACGACATTTGTTCAAGATTAGTTAACTACTTTTGAAAACCAGTTTAAATCAATTAAACTCAGCACACCGGCAAGAATGAGATGAGGAGATGTAGAAAGATTAAGTACAAGAGATTTTTAACGTGGTAAAACCTCACCCAGCTGAGGAAACATCCACGGTGACTTCTAAGTCACAAACCAAAGATTTAATAAAACAAAATTCTCAAGTTACTAACTATTTAACACACATCCAGACAAAACAATCCTATCTAAGTTTAGAAATATACCCACTGGTTGATTCTAACTTCTCTCCAGGTCTGATGTTGATGTGGCTTTCTCAGTTTGCTACCTTCTCCAGTTTTGTTCCAGTCTTTACGTCGACTCTTTAGATTCAAGATCTTATACCCAACACTTATGTGTTGTAGTGTGACAAGTGTTTGTGAAAGGGCTTCTAACACATGCATGCACACACACACACACTTATTTTATACATATAGTCCTAATAAATTACAAATCAGATTTAATATGAACTGTTTTCGGTTTCTCTCTTCTTTTGAAACAAAAATTATTTTTGACCTTTTATCTAATCCCGGAATCCAAGGTTACCTTGCTCGTAAGACTGCCAAGGTCACATCCAATTTCAGAGGGTTTTGAAAATGATTTTGAAATTGGAAATCACCAATTACAATTCCAACTAGGTCAACAGTCTTATTTCGTAAGAACTAGAAACAGAAAGAAGACATGTTGATTCTAATTTCTTGAAAAACATTTATAGAACAGTAATCAACAAAAGTGATTTCTCAATATGAGAAACAAAAATATGTAGATCTATGTGTAATATCACATGCAATGGCTAGATCTATAGTTTCTATTAACGAGAAATATACATCTAACACGCAAAGTCTAAGTTGGAAACAAGATCTTAACCTCAGAGGATAATACTCTTTAAACACCCTTTAAACCCCTATCAGCAACACTCTCAAACACACAGGTATAGTGTTTGGTAAAATTGTTTATGAAAATGATTTAGGGTTTGAAGACGAAAAAGGTTTTGGACGATTAGGGTTTCTCTCTCTCTGACTTTCTCTTTTTTTTTCTCTCTCTACTCTATTCTCCCTTCTCTCTCTATTTTTATGAAATGCCAAAAGTCTTCAAAAGGCTGAGGGTAAGCCTCCTTATATAAGGGGCAAGGAAGGATCGAGAAGGTTAATTCAAATCCAAGGGATGAGATTCAGTCTTTCTCTTTTGACTTTGATCCAACGGTTAAATAGAAGCGGTGGATTAAACGCCCTTTAATTGGTCTAGAGAGGTTCACGGGGATTAGAAAGAAACACATGCAGATCGTCAATTGATTTGATCCCAAGGCTGAGATTACACAAGGGATATGTGTGTTGAAACAAACGCAAATCAAACCGGTATAAAATGGACATGTGTAGGGCTGAGATGAGCTCTCACACGTACGTTCCAAAATAATTACACAGGCACCCTCAAGTCTCAAGTGCTTTCGAATCCCAACCAAACCCACTTTGAGTTATGTAAATGTAAAACCATAAATAGCAGAATGACCACAAAACCAAATTTTATTATGAAAAAATTATTTTAAAAAAATTTAAAAATCCCAAAAATTATTAAAAGCAATTTAAAAGGGATTTAACACTCACAAACAATCAATTAATGCAATATGAATAATATATGAAATCCTAGTGTGTGTGGATGTGATTTTATACCTCCAAAAGAATCAAGTATGGCTATAAGAGGAAGATTCTGAGGCTCTTTGGTTTCAAGGGAAAGGGACACTAATTTTTTCACTATTTCCAAACTATATGAGCACTTATACAATGTAGACTCAAGTGAGTCAAGAGTATAAGGTTCTTCACCCTGGGGATTATATGAAGTGGTTGTGAAGAAGAGTAGTTAGCAATGTGTTGGTAGTGGAGACTGGATAAAGGTGGTTTGTCTTATCCAATACCATGGAGGGAGGTGTTGTAGTTTTTGCGAGGCTGGTTCCAGCTTATCGTTCTATGGAGCGTCTGCGGCACTCTATTCAGGCAGGGGAAGCTTGGGGACCCTAGGATGTACATGATGATGGAGCGGGCTCCTCTGGTAGCTGTGGGTAGGACTCTTGGAGAGTTTGTTATGTAATGGGGAATTATTTTGGGAATTTATTTGGCTTTTTAGGAAGGTATGGGGAAGGGATTTATCCGTTCCTTTTCTTATTTAATAGCACTGTAATTTCTTATTAGTGAAATAAGTAAGTTTTTTATCATCCAACTGTGCCTTTTGATGAATTTTTTATTCTGAATTACCCATACCGATCGTTAAGGCATGCATAGTCCTTTTGTTCAAGTATATATTATAATGAACTGTCGTTCTCGGAGATAAGAAAAGAATAGGTTTTTATGAAAAAAAAGGGTCGTGATCATGTAGGATGCATGAGCTACCTACGTACCCCTGGGGGTTTTGAAAAGTTTTAATTTTTTTGAAATGGTTTTTTAGAGGATCAGGCCCACCTAGTTCTAGATAGAGGGAAATGCAGAGATTTTTTTTAAGAATAGAATGGAGGTGGGAAAAGCCATAGCGCGCCGAGATTTCGGACTAGGGGTAGAACTTATTAAGACAGTCTAGGATGACTGGAAGAGCCATCTCTTCTCCATTAAGGTCGATGAGCATAGCGGCACCTCCAAACAAGATCTTCTTTATAATGTAGGGGACACTACAATTAGGCTTGAACTTCCCTCTGGGGTCCCAGATGGGTTCTTTGATTTCTTTAAGGGCTAAGTCCCCTTCTCTAACACCGCGGTCCTTGACTCTCTTGTTGAATGAGAGTGTTATTTGGCGATGGTACCCTTGTATGTGATACAACGCTTTCAGTCTCTTTTCGTCTAAGAGTGACATCTCATCGAGATGGCTTGGATGCCAGTCATCCTCGTTGACTTACCTTTGAAGCATAATGCGAAGCGAAGGGATTTCTAGCTCAACATGTAGGACTACCTCCATGTCGTAGACCAGAGAGTAAGGGGTAGCCCCAGTAGAGGTTCGGATTGAAGTTCGGTATCCCCAGAGGGCGTAAGGAATTCGGTCAGCCCAATCTCGACATCTTTCGATCATCTTACTCATGATGGATTTGAGGTTCTTATTGGCGACTTCAATTGCACCATTGGTTTGAGGTCGGTAAGAAAAAGATTTATGTCTCTGAATCCCATACTCGTTGACCACTTCTGTGACTTCTGCCTAGAAGTGCAACTCGTTATCTGACACTAGTTCGTGCGGGACCCCATATCGATAGATGATGTTCTTCCTGATGAATTTGCCCACTTTCTTGGCGTTCAGGACTGTGTATGACTCGGCTTTGACCCATTTCGTGAAGTAATCAATGGCAACTAGGATGAATTCATGCCCGTTGGAAGCCTTTGGTGTAACCTTCCCTATGATGTCGATGCCCCAGGTGGAGAATAGCCAGGGAGAAGTCATGTTGTATAATTCTCACGAAGGCAGGTGTTGAAGGTTAGAAAATTATTGGCATTTGAGGCATCTCCAGGCATAGGCGGTGCAATCTTGGGTCATGGTGGTCCATTAGTATCCTTGTCGGATCATCTTCTTGGCAAGCATGTGACCGTTCATATGGGGTCCTTATTCCCCGTTGTGGATCTTTTGAATTACCTCTTCAATGTCAGCCCCTGTGATGCAGTGTAGATGGGTTCAATCAAAGTTTCTTTTGAACAGTGCTTTGTGATAGATGATGTACTGGGCGGCCAGCCTTCAGAGGGTTACACGGTCTTTCTTATTGGAACCATCGGGATACCTACCATGCTTGAGGAGGTGCCAGATATCATAGTACCATCAATTGGATATCTCGAAATCTTCTTTGGTGATGAGCTCAATGTGTTAGCAGTAGGTTGGTTTATCTTGATTTTGAACTAGGAAGAGGGCCATTGTTATTCCTTCGGGCATGTCAACTATGGAGGCCAAGGTATCAAGGGCATCGGTTAGGTTATTCTTTGCTCAAGGTAGGTAGTGGAAGGTGATATCTTAGAATTGGGAGGTTAGTTCTTCTAAGTGGGCATGGAAGGGTTGGAGTTTCTCGTCCTTGACTTTCCATTTTCTGACCACTTGACCGATGATCAGGGCAGATTCCTCGTAGACATCTAGGCATTGAATACCTTTATTAAAAGAAACTTTGAGGCCTACCTTACACGCCTCGTATTCAGTCATATTGTTGGTGCAGGGAAAATCCAATTTGATAGCGATGGGAGTGTGGGAGTCATCTAGGGCGATCAGAAGTATCCCAATGCCATATCCCTTTTTATTGGCAGCGTTGTCAAAGAACATTTGCCATCAAAGGTTATCTTGAGCAGCACAGCGGATGTTTTCATCTATCAATTCAGAGATCCAAACATCAGCTTCTTCCATAGGGGAATCAGCGAGGTAGTCATTGATGGATCTTCCTTTCATGGCTTTCTATGTGACGTACATGATATCAAACTCGGCTAGGAGCATCAACCATTGATCCATTCGGCTGGATAAGGCGGGTTTCTCAAGCAGGTACTTGATAAGGTCCATTTGGGATACAAGTTTGATGGGGAAGGTGAGCATGTAGTGTTGCAACTTTTAGGTGACCCAAATAAGTGCGACACATAACTTTTCCAAAGTAGTGTAGTTAACTTTATATCTGGTCAATTTGCGATTGGCATAATAGATGGATCTTTATTTATGAGACTCTTTAAGGTATTAGGCAAGGAAAACCCCAACTGCAGTGTCGGTTATGGTTAGGTATAGGATTAAGGGGAGACCATGCTATGGTGGCATGTGTACCGGAGGTTGGGTTAGATATTACTTAATTCGGTCAAAGGCTTCTTGGCAGGCCTCATTCTAAACCTTAGTTGAATCCTTTTGAAGGATTCTTAATATAGGTTCATAGATGGAGGTTAGTTGGCTGATAAACCGGCTGATGTATTGTAATTTCCCAAGGAACCCACGGACTTCTTTCTTCGTTTAGGGTGGTGGCATCTCAAGTATGGCTTTTAACTTGGCAGGATCTTCTTCTATCCCCTTCTCACTGACCATGAATCCCAAGAGTTTCCCCTTGGTAATGCCGAAGACACATTTTCGTGGATTGAGTCTCATCTGATACCGTCGCAATCATTCGAAGAACTTTTGGAGAGAGGGAACATGACCTTCTCTAGTTTTGGATTTGATAATAATATTATCCACATAGACCACAACTTCTTTGTGAATCAGATTGTGCAAGATGGTTATGTCAACCCTCTGGTTGGTAGCCCCAGCATTATTGAGACCAAATGGCATGACAGTGTAATAAAAGGTTCCCCATAAGGTGACGAATGTGGTCTTTTCTTGGTGATTTGGGTGCATTTTGATTTGGTTGTATCTAACAAACCCGTCAATAAATGACATAAGATCATGACTGGTTGTGTTGTCCATGATCATGTCGATATTGGGTAGAAGGTAATCATCCTTCGGAGAGGCTTTGTTCAAGTCCCGGTAGTCTACACCCATCCAAACTTTTCCCCCTAATTTCGACACAGACACTATATTGGCTAGCCATGTGGGATATTCTATCACGCAAATGAAGCCCACGTTCAACTATTTGACCACTTCTTCTTTGACTTTGAGTGACCATTCGGTGTGGAGCTTTCTCAACTTTTGTTTAACTGGATTGTAATCTGGAAGAGTGGGGATCTCATGTTGAGCTATTTCAGGATCAATGCCAGGCATATCGTCATAGGACCATGCAAAGACATCTATGAATTCCTTCAATAATTCTTCGAGTTGTGCGCTCTCATGCTCGTCAAGGGTAGCCCCTATCCTAATCTCGCGCAATTGGCTACTAGAACCGAGGTTAAAAATAATAATTTCTTCTTCATTAACTTGAATGCGGTTATGTTTTTTGTTATTAACCTTATTTAGATCAGTTAAGGATTGTTCATTTACAAACTCATCATCATCAAAAGTTTGATTAGGATCTAAACAATTAATGTAAGCCACGGTAAGATACTAAAAATATTCATTTATTTCATTGATAGGAAAAACAGCATTGAGAACCTCGTCAAACGAGATCTCAATTACATTAGAGCAATGATAGACAACAGAAGAAGAGGTGTGGTAAACATTGGGGCTAGGTGGTATTTTAACGGGTAGAACTGGTGAAGCATGCCACTTTAGGAGAGTTATATCAGTAGCTTTAATCAGGTGGGATGGATCCAGCGATGTAGTGCTTGAATGAACCATGCAGAGTGTCATCCCCAGTGTCTATAAGTTAAATGAATCCTCGGAGTCACTTTCCTCAGAATCTTCAATATCCTTGATGAGCGGTTATACATGGTGTTGGGAATTTTTGGTCCATGGGTAGCTGTCTAGGAAAAAGATCTCCATTCCAGGATTCATCTTCTTGTCTGTATGGTCATACCATGGTTCTGAAAATCCACAAAAGGGGAATTCCTCGCCCTCTTTAATGAATCGTCCATTCAAGGAGTCACATGGGATAGTTTGGATGCAGTCTAGTCTTCTCTTTGGTTGAGACTGGCGGATCATTTTGAGCTCTTGTTATGATGGTTGATACCTCAAACCACAAGGAGGGAAAGCTTTTTTCAGTACAATGGGCTCAATTATACCTTGTTATCTTTGTCCTAGCCCCAGTCTGGGCATAAAGTGCATGTTTTTTAACATTTGAATCTCATTGACGTTGCCATGAGGGTCGTATTCTGAACAAACCCTTTCTCTAAAATCATCCCCTGCCGGGAGTAGAAGTGGCTCAACTTGGAATCCTGATAGGAGCATGTCATTTGACCCATGTTATATCTTGAGGATTGCATTGCTGGTACTTGCACTCTCAGCATTGTTGTCGTCGCCCAAAATGGTGATGATTCGTCCGTCATCAAAGAACTTCAATTTCTGATGGAGCGAGGAAGACACACCCTTGATACTGTGGATCCAATGTCGTATAAGCAACAGGTTAAAATAATATGGGATGTCAATAACTTAGAATTCAATGACATGGTTTATAGGACCAGCCCCTATTACAAGTTTTATGGATCCCATCACTTCCCAACGGGTATTATCGTAGGCACGAACAGTAGTGGAGGTTGTAGCGAGGTCACTTTCCTTCACTCCTAAGGATTTGAAGGTTCTTAATGGGACGACATTCAAGGCAGATCCATTATCGATAAGAGAGAGTGGAATGATCTTCCCCATAACTTTGACAAAGATGTTGAGTGCATGATTGTGGTTTGGCCCAATTCTGGGTATTTCTTCTTCAGAAAAGGATATTATTCGGGTAGAGGTCAAGGATCCGACTAAATTTATTACTTCTTCTAGTTTGGTAGAAGGAGGAACTGTGGGTCCAGTGAGCAACTTGATCAAAGCATTTATGTGCAGCTGGCAAGACATGAAAAGCCGCCATAGAGTGATGTTAGCCTGAGTTTTCTTCAGTTGACCGAGGATCTTTCTTTCCTCAAGGGTCATCTCTTGTATAGGAAGGTTTCCAACACCCTTCCCTTTGCCATTGTCCGGTAGTAAGCTTAGGATCTAGTAATGCCTCCCTGATCTGGTCATGTAATTTACTGAAGAAGGGAAGAACATGAACCCTGTTTCTTCATCAATCTCGGGTTGTTCTGCCACCTTGTTTATTTCTTCGAGGAGTTCTTCAAATGATATCATCTTACACATATCAGCTATCGGTCTAGTTTTATCTGAAGCTTGCTCTCCATTTGAATCTTCGAATCCTTTCTTCCATTCGGTGGCAATAATTTTGTCCTTCCATGTAAAGTCAATGCATTCCATGACTTCAATGGCTTCTTCGTACAGTTCTTCCCATTCTGGGGGGAGATGTAAGGGTTAAGGGACCAGGCGCCCTTATAACTTCAGAGTATCAAGTAACTCAACCATACTACAAATATTGTTGGTTTGCCTGAATAATTCTGCCATGATTTGGACAACGTCATCTAGGCTGACTTCATCAGTTGGTACCACCCAACTGTCTAACTTTCGGTCCATTACCGTGCTTCCAAGAATAGTGTATTGAACCTCTGGCAATCAATGATCATCTGTGAGGGCAATTTCAGCCCAAACTCTAGGAGTTGGTTTAATACTTCTGATAATTTCATACTTTTATTTTCAGAACGGGTACGGACAACGATGCATGCTCTGGTCAGGAGTGATAGTGCCTGATCAGTGAGTCTAGTAGGGTGTAGGAGGAAATATGGTCAAGTTTGGAGAGGTTTGGGAGAGTATATGGGCATGATTTAAGTTGAGGGATCAAATTCTGGGTTCCCTTCTAGGAAGATGGCACTGGCATGATTTGGGAGTGGGTTGTGAGTAGTGTTTGTCTTAGGATTGACTGGTGGGGCAATGGTACCCCGATCAATTAGACCTTGGATTATGTTTCGAAGGTGAAAGCATTAGTCGGTGGTATGGCTAGCAGTTTGGTGAAAGGCGCAATGGGCATCTGCCTTGAAGTTTCTTGGAAGTGGATTTGACAATGGGTGGGGGTTCAAGGGTTTGATAAGGTTTCGGCTTAATAGGGATTAATAAAATTTGGAGAGGGGAGCATGGAGCTCGGTGTATTACTTTCGGACTAGGACAGGGCAGTTTCTGGTGCCCACGAGGTCATTGGTTGAGAGATGTTGTTGATGGTTAAGACTGCAGCATTAACAGGTTTGTCATATTTTCTGTAAGTGAACTGTCTGGACACTTTCTTTGGTTCAATTTCTGTTTTAGCAAGACCTTCCTCGATTTCTACTTCGACTTCTCTGAGAGCTCGAAAGTGGGGATTGTATTGTCCTCCCATGGTTTCTCGGATATGGGGTAAGAAATTCTTCTTCACTATGTTGACTTATTCTTCCTCGGATGGTCGATTGGTCATGGTGGCTACTTTTCCCTCCATCGGTCTATGAAGTTACTGACTGATTTCCCAGAGTTCTGTTTGAGCAGCTCTAAATCAAGACGGGTGACCTCAGACTCTTCGTTGTATTTGTACTGCGACATGAATTCTCTGTTTACATCCTCCCAACTACGGATTCTGACTTCCTCGAGAGATAAAAACCATCGGAGGGCGCTATCTTTCAAAGTTTGATAAAATAATTGGGCCATCACTTCTTCGAAAGCCCCTAGGAGAGTCATAGAACAGTGATAACTGCGAAGATGAACAATCAGGGGTCCACTTCCTCTGAATTTCTCGATATTTGGCATCTTGAACTTCTAGGGTAACCTCTCTTTAGGATAAAGAGACATGTGGGTGTAGTCTATGCAATTTCCTAAGATTCTGACTTGGTCAAACTTATTAGTTAGCATCTTGAGATCTTCTTTGACCTTGTTCAACTCTTCCTCTTTTGGATCAATGATCATAGGAAAGTTAGCCCCAGGCTGGGCAAGGTTTGGCATAGGAAGCTGGGTAGGCGGTGACCCATTAGCAGGAGCGACACGTGGTGCGTGCTGATACTCTTTGGGAACCCAAAAAGGCTCGGGTGGACACATAGCGTGAGGGAATAGGGAATCGGGATCTTAAGGAACAGGAACCTAGTTTCGTTGCATCTCCTGGACCTCATTCTGCAGGTTGTCAATCTTGGACATGAGCTGAGCTAAGACTGCCGTCAGATCTGGCTGCGCAACTGGTACTCGATCTGTGTTCTCCATGGAAAGCGAATGGATTCCGGACTCGGAAGAAGTAGCAGAGGAATGGACAAAACTCCGGGGTGTTTTGACTAAAGGCCAAAGCCAATAAGGAGCCAGGCTAAGGGCGTGCAATCGACCTGAGAAGGCATAAAATGGGATTTGTTTTTGAAAAAATAAGAGTGAAAATTATTTTTGACATTTTTTTCTTTTTGAGTTTGAAAGACAAAATATTTTTGGATTTTCGATAAAGAAATGAGAAATATTTTTGGATTTTTGATAAAGAAAGGAGAAATATTTTTGGATTTTGATAAAGAAAAGAGAAATATTTTTGGGAGACAGGTCTCAGCATGATTATTATAATTAATGTGTTCTCACTTGTATTAAGTTCTCCTAAATGCAAAATGAAATGCCAGACGGGACCCGAGCCAGGAAAAGTTGGGTTTGTAACATATGTAAAGCTATAGTCGGATTTGTAAATAGGCTCACGGGCAAGGTCCCGTTTAAAAATGACCAAAAATTTGGGTGGCAGGCCGACCCGGAATTTTGACAGTGTTTCGGGTCTAAACTGAAAATCTAACATGTGTAACTAGGCTTAACACCTATATGTGGGTATGCAGTTGGTTGGGTGAATTGGAAAGGGTTCCCTCCTTTGGCGTGACTTCCACGATATACGTCTTTTATTTTGAGGGCAATAGGTACGTGTGGACAAGCCATTTGATATACCTGAGTGTACGTGAATTGCCTCACTATATACCTCGTGGGGACGATACGTGTGAGAGAGAATTCGATATACTCGGCGTACGTGAATGAGTTCCCTGTGATATACCTCCCATCAAGACTTCAGTCAAGCGATACGATGTGGGGGAATCGTTCGATATACATTGAAGGTACTTGGTCAATGGAAGGTGAGAGTCATATCGCTTAGGCTAACTGCGCCCTGCCGGACCAGCGCCCATCACGAAGTGACCCTCCAGTTACTGGACAAAATTTGGTAAATAACAATGCTCTTTGGTGATGTCGTGTGAATCATGCATGATTCCCTTATTAATATCTTATGATGAGAGTATCTTTCTTGATCATGCCAAATAAGGAACTAAGTACAAGTACCAATAGTATACCAAGCATGGGTAAGTGATGTGTGCAACATGTGGATGTATGTGATCCTAAGTGAACGTGGTGCGAAGTGTACATGTAGAATCTTCTACAAGTTTGTGAATAGAAGAATAAGCATGAGGTACACATGAATAATAAAGGGTAACATGCAAAATAGGGGAATATATAAGAAAATAAAACACCCATGTAAATAGAGTCTAGCCCTCTTAAATAACATCCCCAGCGGAGTCGCCACTGTGGCCATCCCCGATCCTCCCGGAAAGAGAGAAGGAAGGTATCTCTGTGGTGGGAGGATCTCGGTCCCGTGCATCCCTCTCGAGAGTGCTTCGACCGTCGTCGGTGATGTGTGAGGTGAAAAATGTAAAGAGATAGAGTCGCCAGTCTATTTTACTAAAAACAAACAAAAAAAGTGGAGCCATCCCAAAGGACAACATCAAAGACATAGTCATACATATGAAACCAAAAAATGATTCAAGTAGGGTTCGGAGGCTAAGTTACGAAATGGGAAGGTGTTAGGCACCCATTCTGCCCTTGCGGTCTCTCATGGATTTGTTGTTATGTTCCTTTATTTCCCCGTGATATGTGTGCATGTGTATATGTAATGGAGATAAGAATCATCGACTAGTATCATGTAAGAGATAGAGCGAGTCATCCATAGGAATGTTCCTAAAAGTAATATTAGAAAATAGAATTTACGCGATTATCTTTACATTGATCGTTATAATGGAACGATAACGCGTATGGAATAATACGCCACTAAGAACAAATATATGTATATGAAAATATGTAGATAGGAGAGAATTGAGTTAAATAATTAGAAAAAAGGAAAATAAAAAATTAAGAAAATAGGACTCGAGTCTCGAGTTTTATCCCGAGACGCCTACATAGCCTATAGAGGCATCAAAGTCCACGTAGTTCATATGAAAAACGAGGGATGGGGTTTATCCCATAAATCCAACTGTGGACTTCCCTTATGTGTGTGCGCGCCCGAAAAGGTGTTTTAGTGTGAGAAAAGTGTGAAAAAGTGTGAGAATTTTCATTTGGAATTTATAAGTAAATCCTCTTTTTCTTATTTTTTGGGTTTTATTTATAAGAAAAAAAATAAGAGATATGCAATAAAAATAAATAAAAGTATATGAGGATATGTGAGATGGAGAGAAAAAGTGTTATGTAATAAAACAAGTTAATGCAAATTTAGGAGAATTTAAAGAGAGAGTTGAGAAAGTTGGACCATCTTGAAGATCTTGAACTTGATCTTGAATATTGGAGAGCAACCCTTGCACTTGGATGATGATGAAGGGCAGTTAATTCGCCAAATTTGATGAAAAATATTATGAAAAGTGAGGGTTGGAAAGGGATCTGGATGTAGAAATCACACTGACTTCGAGAGAGGTTTTCTGAGTTCGCTGAGAGTGATGGATCTCAGATCTTGGGTCCCATTACAATGAGGTCAGACCCTCCTTTTTATAGTCCCAGGTCATTTCTGATCGGCATAGGTCTGGTCCTGCCAATCGGTAGGTGTTTTTTGGCACACTGCCGATAGGCGGGATTTTGAACCTGCCGTTTGGCAGTCTCTTTTAGATTCCTTTGGGAAAACGGTCGTAAAATTCAATTCGGTGATCCGAATCGTGCACGGGGTGTACCGATAGAAAGGTAATTCAGAGACCTTTGAAAGTCCTTGGACTGCTCCCGTGTCCAGGAGTTGTCTTTAGGGCAAATGTGGCTCGGAAACGCTAGTTGGTCCTTTGGACGGGGGATCGTCAGATGCAAACGGATCGTTCGTCCGCATGGTAAGTCAGAATCGCGCACGGGGTGGACCATTGGAAAGGTTAGGAGATGAACTTCGACATTCCAAAGATTCTGACTCAGTTTTGGGAGTTGACATTGGTCAACCGGGGCCTGGAAGCGTTCGATAACCTTTCGGAGTAAAACGGATCGTTCGTCCGTACCGTAAGTCAAAATTGGGCCTAGAGCGGACCGTTGGAAAGGGTTTTTCGTGCCCTTTGAAGATCCATTCAGTCTCGGTCGAGATGAAGAGTTAACTTTGGTCAAATAGAGCCCGGGAGAGTCTGGTGGCCTTTTGATCAAGTTTCAGGGGAAAATGGGTCATTCGCCAGCACCGTAAGTCAGAATCGCACACGGGATAGACCGTTGGAAAGGGGTTTCAGTGTCTGTTGAATATTTATTCAGTCTTGATCGAGATGAAGATTTTGACTTTTGGTCAAACAGGGCCCGGGAGTGCCCGATGGCCTCTAGGTAAGTATTCCGATCATGACCTAGGTTTGTGGTGATGTAGGGGGGTGATAGAATGGGGTGTCTACACTAAAGTTATATATATATATACACTAGCATGCGGGCCACGTGATGCGTGGCTGAATATATATAAATTGTATTGCTTTATTTTTATAGCATGCTTCGTTTAATATATTTTACTAATGAAAAGAAATTTAATTTTAAATTATTATCAAAAGTATATGAATCACATTCGGTAACTGCAATCGATATTTTTAATTTTGACTTACAAAAGTTACAAAAAGAAAGACAATTGAAAAAAAAATCCTAATTGAAATACTCACAATTTGAAGATATTGATTGTTGGGGGAAAATGTTACTTCTGCCTTATTAACGTCATGAACCTCCCGGCCTTGATAGCAAAACCCTTAGCCAGTAGTTGCTCAACAATCAAAATCACAAATAACAAATTTCTAGCAAAAAAAATGGTTTCTGACAAAAAATTCAGAAAAGAAAAAAAACTTCTCGTGGGGGGGGGAGGGGGGGGGGAATATTTACGAGAAAAAAATAGTTTTCAAACCTAAAAAAGCATATTCGTAGCCTCACACACAGAGAAAAAAGATTTCTAGCGGAAAAAAAATTACGGATCTGCATACTAATTATTTTTATAGAAAAAAAAATAGTAAAAAGAATATTACTTAATAGATATTGAATATTCCATGACCAACTAAAATCCGAAAAATACAAAACTTAAAAAATAACCCTTAATTAAAAAAGGGAGAGTCAATGAGCTGATATATTTCAGAATTTCCCTTTAGCTTTTCTCACACATGATGTTCAAAAAAATACTTAAAATTAGTATGAAGGAATAAACACGTAAAATAAGGAACATAACCGCCAACTCATTCTTTGCTTGAACTTACAGCCCAGTGAGTAATGTCGCCCTTTATAATGAGAAGAATAAACATGTAAAATAAGGAACAAAACAATCGGATATATAATGAAGAATTTACAAAAAAAAATACCATATTATATTGACATTTATAGCTTACCTCATGTCCACGGCAATTGGTTAGGCAAACTGCAGTTTCCATAGACCAGATTTTGACCAAACGATCATCTAATCCAATATCACGTATCTTCCAGAGCGGTAAAAAATTGTTGGATAATATCAGGAAAAGTATTAAGATATCCATAGTTTCTTACTTTTCTCATAAACAGCACCAATATGATTTGTATACACACGAGTAGCAGAAGCAGAAACTATCAAAAGGAGTAGCCGACAAAAACTACATCATGGGAGGGGAGAAAGCGAGCATAAAAACACATGCAAAACCAATTGTAAGATTAGAGAAAGAAATAAGAATGCAGGTTGTGGAGCGAGAGAAAAATAATACCCACATCTTCTCAAGACTTGATTCAACACATCTAGAAAAGATAGTATTTTTTGTTATCAACTTATGTGACAAAAAAAATATGGTCATCATTTTTTTTATTATTATTAAATCCCCAATTGTCATCGTTGTTGTTGTATCCAATCCTTACCTGGGGTGTCTACATACCAACCAGATAATATAATCACTATCACAAAAATAAATTACAAAAAAATTCTTTTCACATGTTTGGATTCTACTTTGTCCACTATGTTTACATTAATTAGCCACCAGTAGTATTAAACCCATACATTCATCACCACAGCTCATTTCCCTCACCAATTTAGGTCTTTTATCAAACATGTGGAAACCGAAATAACTGAAAGATAAAAGCAAAAGTGAGGTAAACAAAGAACCGAGCCTTGTGAAGTTATACCTGATAGGGTCAACCTGGCTCGTTAACTACCACCTTGTAAAACTTGAATAAATAGATAAGAGGAAATGAATTATAATATCACCTAGGTTAGAGTAATGGAGTCATTTGGGGAGGTAAACAGACTAAATTATTAATGTTGGTTGGTTTCTCCTATAGGGGGAGAAATCACATTTGGAACTTAATGGATATTTATTACATATGCCACGTGTCAGCCTCTTACGATTTGGGATAAAAAAATTTATATAGTTACTAGGATTTAGCCCCGCGCGATGCGTGGGCGCTTTGTAGGAGGAGGTTACAATATGAATTGTAATTGGACATTATGCCTCTTTATATAATATTGCCATTTTGCTAACATACACATTGACACATCGAAAGGATATGTAAGAATTAAAAAATGTTTGCTCCTGACATTTTCTACTATGACTGTATAAAGTATATCGCAGAGAAAGCTCTGAAGCAATTCTCCAAAGCATCATATTAATCATTGAGTTACGCAAAACCTTACAAATCTTAAAGAAATATACCCTTGAATAAAGAGTTAATGACTCTATCTTGCACCAATCGTTGCTGGATTAAAACATTTAGTTGTGCTACAGAACATAAGTGATGGTCACATGCATAATGTCTCAAATCGACATTAGCAATTACAATTAAACTCATAATACTATTGGATAAACAAAGGACTTTGTGAAAATTACAAAATGGACATCACATGATAGAAACCACGCATATTACTATCATTTAGTGGAAGAAGTAACAAATGAAGTTTCAAAACTCAAAAGTGCATAAGAATAATCAATCTCATCATGGGAAGAACCAAAAGTGTTCTTTCAAAATTACAATACAAAAAGGTCTTCAAATAAATCTAGTTGATATCATGATCTAAGAAAATTAAAAACTAACATTACCATAAGGATCATTGTGAAATATACATCAACAACATAAAATAAAATTCTAGGAAAAATATATTCCAGAAATTTCATCTAATACAAACAACACATAAATAATTAGAACACATAATTAATAATAGAATTTAGAATTCCAAAGGTCTATAATTCCAAAGGTCATAACCTAAATCTCTGATAACACGTGTAATCACAATTTGATTTTAGATAAAAAATGATCTTTGATTTGATCTAAAACATTTAACATGAATCCAAAGAAATTATTATATATACTATCACATATTAAGAATCATACCTTTGTCCATTTCTAAAAGGACATAAAAAGGATAAATTGGTTGTAGAATTCCTTAGTATTCATCCACCACAGATCCAAGATTAGTCACCAATTTCATCTCCTTGATTTGATGCTTAATGGAATTCTCAAATAAGATAGAATTCGCAATTTCAAAATTTCTCTCTCTACCAATATAAGTTGTGTGTTATATGAGGTGATCTAGATGAGCTAGAGAGCCTCCTTATATAGGTGAGAGAGGGTCAAGATTGACTTTTCATTTTTCCGACCTTTCGCTTTCCATCAAGGCAAAAATTTTAGAAATGTCCACAGATTTTGTCACACGTTAAATTATTTAGTCACATTTAATATGGACCACATTACGGGGCGTGTCAAATTCGGTTTTCCATTAATTAGCTGGTTTAAAAACCGAAATATTCCAACAAACCATAGTCGTAAATCTATATCAATATAAATAATTAACCAAAGTATTTTCAATGTGTAAAAAATACCTAGCCTCGTCCCCAAATCATGAATTTGCCTCTTTAAACCAACATTAACATTACATGAGAAAAGCTCAGGTGAGAGATAAAACTTATATCGCATACTGTGCAGTATTGTTTTTAAAGGTTTTTTATGGGTTTTAAACATTTAAGAGGATCCCTAAAAAATCAACTCAAAATGAACTTTTTTGATATTTTAAAATATGGGTCAATTTTTAACAATTTTTTAAGCTACATAAAACTATCAAATATTGACTTTTTTTTTTAAATACCAAAAAAAATCATTTTGAGCTTTTTTTTATAATTCCATGAAATGTTTAAAAAATAATCAAAAAAATTAAAAAATAAACTTTAAAAAAAGATATCACAGGAGAGTCCCGCATTTGGACTCCCGCACCTGAGTCCCTTTTAACATTACATCATGCATGTAGATATTCATTAGCTAAAAATAACACAAAACAAAAAGTGTAAAGAAACCATGGTGAGAACTGTTTGAGGAGACCTGTTAGAAAGCTTCTTATTTCACATAGAAAATAAATATTTGACAAACTCACAACTGAATTCCCAGAGTCAAAAAGTGAATCCAAATAAAAACCCAGCACAACTTGTCAACGAAAATACTATCAAAAGTGATGAACTGAAAGGAATACATATAAATAATTTTTTTTACCTAAATCAACTCATATGAGCTTCGGTCCGGCATCGTTTTCATTGGAATCTCCAAACCACAATAGGTCCACCACCTAAATCAGATTGATAGGAAAATATTTGAGAGATGAAGAGAAAATCTAGATAGAAAAGGAAACATTTTACAAACCTCAAAAATATTAACATACAAAACTTGTTAAGGAACCTGTAAAATAAAGACCCACAAAAAATACCTTACCAACATTGTTCAAGCATCAATGGTCGTCGAAAAGCATTAAACCACTTTTTCGATTATAACCATAATGTTCTCTCAGGATAAGATGGAAGTGTGTATGTCTCCTAAACAAAACTTAAAAAGCAGAATACAAAATGCATACCAGAACATAGAAACAAAGAAAATGTAAGGATACAAGTCTCCGATTGAGTCTTAATGTAGTGTTGGCTCAATTCCGGACAAAAACACTTGAGTCATGAGATATAGTTCATGAGCATTCTTCAAGCCTATGACCTGTTACAGTTGAAGACGTTGCGGCCTACTTATCAAGAGAACATCATTGTCGAGTTTCAGTGCCATGTTTCACGTCATCAACATCATATTTCAAGTCTCCAAAGGTATGAATACGTTTATATATTTGTAGGAGACTTGGAATAATTTTTTAATTGGTGTAACTTTTATTTAAAATAAAGTTTTTGGGCTTCTTCGAATGAGAATTTCGTTCGAACGAGTTTTCCAATGAATTTTCCCATTTGGCCACTAGAACATCGTTAGATGGTCATTTGAACAAGACTTCGTTCGAATAAAAATCTCGTTCGAACGAGATTTTTGATGGGAAAATTCTTTGACAGTTTTTGACAGTTTTCTCCATCTTTCCACTACTTTTGTTCCCACTATCTTTTGCCAGCTTTACTAAGTGTGGGAACCAACTTTTTCAAATTAACTTTTTCATCTTCTACAACCTCTAAGAGAGAGTTTTGAGAGATTAATTCCTCCATGAAAAAGTTCAAGTTTTGAGTCTTTGTTTTTCAAGAAAATCATTCTTAAACACTTTTGTTTGCACCCATATTAGTTTATTCCAAGTACCATATATATATATATATATATATCTTGCTTGGAACATTTTGCATCGGGTTAATTCTCATCCCATAAAGGAGTTGTTTTGGTTCTTCTCTATTACAAAAAGGAGAAAAGTTTGTTGCGGCGTTCCCACTCGGAGAAAGGTTTCGGGTGCGGGTTGATTGTTGTCCTAAAAGCTTCATTGGTGGATTCCAAGGTTCCGGCGGATTCTGAGATTGTCAACTAGGCGGAGGTTGGTACAAGAAGACGCGTCATGGGATTAAAGGGAGTCGAGTCGAGTTGAGTAAGTCATTTGTCTTGTACTTGTAAAAATACCGTACTTAGTGGACTTAAGGCTAGGGCCGTCCGAGGTTTTTTCCCATTTGGGTTTTTCTCGTACATCGACGCGTAGTGTGATATTATTTATTTTATCTTGCTTAAAACACTTAGAATGCACGCTTAGGTTAACAAGATAAAATTGGTTTATTTATCACACGTATTCAATTAGGTGTTATAATTAGTTTGGGTGAAATTTAAGTTAAGTTAATTAAATCAGTTATTTAATTTGTTAAAATTGATTTGGCCTAATTTGGTAATATTAAAAATATTGTGTAGGCAAATTTTAGGACTTGTGTTAAATTAATTTTGGGCTAAAAGTAAATTTCTCGAAGTTAACTTCAAGTGTTATTTTTGTTTGTGAGAAAATCCAAAAATTGGTTTGTGTAAATTTTGTGTGTGTGTTTGTTCACCATAATTCACTTATTTAGGTTTGATTTTAATTTGAATTTTAGAAATTAAAATTGGTGTGTAATTTAATTTTTCATCTTTTTAAGAAAAGAAAATAAAATAAATTTGGAAAAATAAATTGTTGTGTGGAACCATCTTTATTCTGCACTTTTAGGAAATTAAAGTGAAAGTTTTTAAAATTGAGGGTACTTGTCCCTTTTCAGAAAAAAAGATTCAAAAGTTACAATTAATTACCTTAACAAATAAATTAGTGCGCTACACTTGAAGAGAGGCGCGAAGGGTGGGTGACAAAATATGAGGGGGAGGTAAAATGGAAGAGTGTGAACAGACGAACCTATTTGGCTTTAAGAGATAGGTCATCTTCTCAGAGTAAGAAGAAGAGAGAGGGTTTATAAATTTTTAGAAGACGTCGGTTTGTTAGTAGGTAAGAAGACATTAAGTGGCAACTGTTAGAATGTTGCCTTTGGGGTTTCTATAGAATGGTCTTTGGAGGCCTTCTTTAATTAAGGCATTGGCCACGTGTAAGTTGAGAACGCTTTTGGACTATTGTTTTATATATATATATATATATATATAGACATATTATATTATTGCACCATATTTATAGATTACGAGACAGGGATTGAGATCCGCATTTAAAGAGAACAAAAGGTGCGGTGGACTTTATTTTTTTACAGCCAAAAAATCAAAAGGATATAAGGTTGTCAGCGATGAATTAGGCTTAAGAGGAGGAGGTGTGTACTAAGAAGGAAGGAGGAAAAGAAACAAAGAGAAAAAAAATAAGAAAGGAAAAGTGGCGCCGTGAGATGAGGGTTTAGGAAAGGGAAAAAAAGTTAGATGTCTTGAAGATGTGATTGGTCAATGTCGCTAGCACGGACCCACATTACTTATGGAAATAGGTCCGCACCAGTGGTATTGACCATTCACATTTTCAAAAGATCAAACTTTTTTTCTTATGACAGTGAGAGAGAGAAAAACATTGAGTGAGATAAGAGATACAGTATGGTTCACTAATCCGAGTTGATCAGCACTAGAGCGACCAAATCTTATGACTTAAAAATGAAACTTAATGATGTGGCATGTGCCACATGATTAAGAAACACACTCCTTTATTTTATCACACTATAAATTTATTTATTTTTCAAATTAAAAAAAAAGTTAATTAATTTGACAATTTTTATTTTTAATTGGTTTTTTTATGTTTCACCTAAAATGTTTAAATACCACACAAAAAAATTTAAATCAAAAATAATTTTTTGCTATGTTAAAAAATGGTATGCGTCAGAAATACGTATAATTTATCAGACCGCCTCTACATACTGCTGGCGCGGACCATTTTTTTAAGAGTCCTTTTACGCCGACACAGATTTACGACACATTTGTTGCGACAGAGTAACGTGTCACACCGGTATTGGCTATTACCGCCGGCGCGGTGTAGGACCACTCTGTGTCGAAAATCTGTGTCGGCCTAGTATTATTATTTTTTTAAATACCACACATAAAAAACTCAACTCAAAAATATTTTTTTATTATTTAAAGAAAATGGTCCACGTCAGCGGTATGAGTAAGGTTGTTAGATCACTTATACATACCGCTGACAGGGACCATTTTTTTAAATACCACAAAAAAACTAAACACCAAAATAATCTTTTTAACTATTTTAGAAAAAAAGGGTCCGCGTCAGCAGTGTGTATAGGTTGTCGAACCGACTATACATACCGCTGGCGCGGACCACTTTTTTTTAAATAATAAAAAAACTATTTTTGAGTTGATTTTTTTTTGTGGTATTTAAACATTTCAGGTGAAACATAAAAAATCAACTCAAAATAATTTTTTAAATTAATTAACTGTTTTTTTAATTTGAAAAATATGAATTTGGAGTGTTGGGATTCCTTCTTGGGTTATTCTGGAAGAACCCTCTTGCCCTTCTGATTTATTTTCTCTAGCTCAGGGACATTGGTGTCCTTATATTTTTGTGGTCGAATGTGGTTTTTCTTTCCCACCTAATCTCATGTGTTTTGAATTTTGCCAATATTTTGATATTGCTCTTGCAAGAGTAGATCCAAATACATGGAGGGTAGTTAATGGCGTACATAGGTTGAATCAAATTCATGGAACTCGTCTAGGGATTCCTGAAATTATGTAATATTATAAATGGGTTACCAGTGACACCACCTTTTATTTAAAAACTAGGTTTTCTAACAGAGTGTAACAACCCGCATAATTTTGGGCTATTTTAATTGATTTCTGGAAAATGGAGGAAAAATAAAGTTTTTGATAAAATTATTTTTATTGCTCAAATATGTTGGATATTATTTTTAAAGGCGAGAATTTCAAACGATTTCGAAAACGGAGTTAAAACGGATTTTTAAATGATTTTTAAATGATTTTTAAATATTTTTAACTCTTGGAATTCTAAGTCGGCGAACATTAAGTAATTTTCAAGAGTTGTTTTGAATTCCAACTCTTCATTTCTTTGCCTTATTTAAAGGAGTCTTTTGGCTTCCAACTCTTCATTTCTTTGCATTATAAAAGGAAGTTGTGGGCAACCCTTTTAACCTACTTTTGGCACAAATTTTGGCAGCAAATATATTTTATATTCCTCTTCTTTTTATATACACATTGGCCCTTGATATTTGTGAGTTCCAACCTTAGATTAGAGGTGTTCTTGGGGCTATTTTGTTGGAGGTTCTTGGAGAAGCTTTTGTAGATCTTTTGAATTGATCTTGAGGATGTGATCGTTGGTTTCTCATCATGGTTTGAGGTATGGGGTTTTACACAATATGCTCCTTAAATCTCGCGAGTGTCATTCTCTTTGAATTCTTGTTAATTGAACTCATATTTGAATTGTTAAATTCATTGAAATCTGGAAAATAATTGTTGAAATTATTTTGATTCATGTGGTATCATTATATTGTTGATGAGCACGTTGTCATGAGATTTTAATATGGCACGGATGTTGGGCACCCGCCAAACTTCCTGTTTCCCGGGCTATGGCTTGATAAAGCATATACGGATGTGGTGAGGCCTAGTGACCCGGTTAAATTGTTGTTGAGAAATTTTAATGATGAAATGCTATTGAGATTTGCATTTTGATTTGAATATTCGTACTCGTGTTGTTACGTTTTATTCATCGCTAACATATATTTGTTGAGCATCTTTCTTGTCGTATTGTGTACTTCCCCATATTTTCTTTTAGTTGGCAGGTTAGCATGGATTTGGGCGCTATGGATTATTGGAGATTGATTTTAGCGAGGATTGTTTGGGAAAGATTTGTATTATTTTGATGTATAGAGCTTTGGAGATTTGTATTTTATTTTTGAGTTAGTTATTATATGTAATTCGAGAGATTTGGTATGTAATTTGAAGAGATTGAGATTTGTAGTTTCTCTTTTGTTGTTGTGGGACTGAGATGCTCTATACCTTGTCACTTGTGGATTTGGATTTATTTTATCGCATTAGCACTCCGTTCGCTCTCCCCGGGCAGGCGGGGTGTTACACAGAGCTTTAGCGGTCAATCTCCCTGATGCTAATAGGGATTATTTTGAACATGGGGTTATGATGAAAAATTGGTAACACCCCCCCCCCCCCCTAAAAGGGGAAAGACGTGTACCAAGGTTTTAGATGTCCACTTTATGGCAATGGGATAGGTAGTTTTTGTTTTTCATATTAGCTCTATTTTTGTTTGATAAAATGTGTCACTGACATTTATTTTTTATGTTGCAGTTGACAATAATAGAAAATCTCCAAAAAATAGTGATATCAATATAAAAGATTTGAAATTTAGGGGATTGCATCAAGAAATAGCTGGGGAACACATGAGGTTTGCTTTCTATTTGCTAAGATACAAGAACACCACTTCCTCTTTAATTGCTTGACCTCTTGCTCCTACATTGGTGATTGATCTTGAGCAGGCTCCAGTATTTTCTTCATTTGTTGAAGAATCTTTCTCTGACTTGGGTACTTCTGTTGCTGACCTGATGACGAAGAAGAGGATAATGCTTGATCTCTTTGCCAAGGTTTCCCCTGGTGATGATGGGGCGAAGAAGAGCAAAGATAATGTCCCGACTGAAGGGACTAAGAAAAAGGATATGTCTCCATCTGATGGATCAGTCACAGATGTCAAGGAGATCAGCAAGAAGCCTCATGTTGCTTCGAAAGAGGCAGCACCTTTGATTGAAGGGGTTTTCCTTATTCAAGAAGAGGCGGCACCTTTGATTGAAGCTACTCCTTTGAGAAGATTGAGAAGGTGTCTTACTGAGAAGACCGTGGATGTTGCTACTCAACCTTATGGGGTTGAGGTACCTTATTTTAGAGCTAGTTCTTCAGCACTTATTACCCCTGGCTTGGCTCAGAAACTGATCTGGTCTGGAACCCTTCCTAACTGCCGAGCTGTTGAGACGTCTACTCCTCGGGAGAAGGGCACTGAGTTGGCAGCCCAACACCTTGCATTAGTAAGTGTCGTTATACTTGTCATCTTGATTCTTCGTACAATGTTCATACTCAGACTTGTACTTTCCTTTCTTTCGCAGTTTTTGGTGTATTTTAATTATATCCTAGAGAAGAACGAGGTTATCAAAATCTTTGGTGGAATCCTACTATAAGTACGAGGAAGACAAAATTGCTTAGGAAAATTGAATCAAGTCCACTGAAATAGCTCAACAAAAAGCTGAGGAAGCTTCCAAGGAGGTTGATACAGCTTGACAGGAGGCTAATACAGCTCGGCAACAAGCTGTAAATTCTTCCAAGGAGGTAGAGGAAAAATTGAAGGTTGCCGTTATCAGTAAAGTGGAAGTTGCGGGCAAGCTTGAAGAGGCTGAACGGCATAAGAAAGACCTTGAAGAGAAGGTAAAGTGTGTTAAAGAGCTTCTTAGAGAAAATTCTTTTTCGGAGAGGGCGAAGAGAAAAGCTACTATGAAGAAGTCCTTTAGCTCTGGTTGGGACAAGGGGTGGAATAAATCTATAACTGTGGCCTCTACTCAAATAGAGTATGCAAGTTTGAAGTTCTTTAGGGATGAATGTGTTGCATCGCTGAAGGAGTTGAACGTTGCTGAAGATTCTAAACTGTTTCAGAGACATGTTTATGTCCCTCCCCCTGCTATTGAAGAAGAATAAGATGAAGATGAAGCGAAATCTGATGAATCTTCTTTGTTGATAATAGATCAAACACCTACTGCCACTATCCCTCAGTCCTCCAAGCAAGTTCAGCAGACAACAACTTCTACCGAGCAATGCCAGCTGCCCTTCGAGCAACTAATTCCTTCTTCAAAAATAGCTGGGGATATTATAGGAAATAAGGATAAGTTTTAGAATTGTTCGGCAATTTGTTATTTTTCTTCGTTTTTCCCTTTTATTTTATATCTTTGGTTTACCCTCTTTTCTTATGATCAATAAAATAGACTTTGTTATCCATTTTGAGTTTCTCCTTTACCTGTTAATTATAACTGTACTACTGTTGATATGGTTTTACTTTTCCTTGCTAGTTAATTTCCAGGATGGAACTATTGTCAGCTCATGATACAGAGTTAATGAAGAAGTGTAATGATTACTTCAAAGCTAGTCGTGCAAATTTCACCAAAGCACAAATAATTGATATTCTTGGGTCTGATGCCTCTAAGCGAGTAATTGATGCTTACCAATATTTAAAATGTCTACTTGATCGAGCTGTTATAAATAACGTGGCTTACTATGAAATGACTGAGGATCTCCAAGGAGTGATCGAAGAAATTCAATTTTAACATAAGGAAGCCACTGTTCTTCTGCATGAAGGTTATGAGAAGAAGTACCAACAGTTGAGTGTTGATCGAGGTTATGACAAATTTATTTCAGCCCATAACAAGAGAGAGTGTGTGCTAAAACTTGAAGTTAAGGAGCATAGAAACATTGCTAAGCTGCTGGAGGAGGAAAATATTGCTTTAAGAGAATAACTGAGATAACTAAAATCTGTTGCTTCGTCTGGAGCTCTGGTCCCAGTTAATTATGAAGGTTTTTCTTTTTTGGAGACTGAGAATGCCTCTTTGAAGGAAGAATTAGAAACTTTGAGAAAAGCCAAACATGCTTCCTCTTCTCGGGGTAGGGCTACAGCTGGTCGGAGTAGCCTTGAAGATACTAGGACTTAACAAGCTTTAGAAAATCAAACTGCTTAACTGAAGGCAAAAAATCAAACTTTAGCTGAGATGTCCCAAAAAATTCAAACTCTTACCGAGCAACTTTCCAATCAGAGTTCTACGTTAGAGAGTAAAGAAAACTTTGTGAAGAGTCTTCATCAGCATGTTGAATGATTGACTTATCAATTCCACAAGCAGCCCAGAGAGTTTTGGATGGGGGATATAACTAAGCTTTATGTCATCTTGATGCCAGATTGAAGCAAACCAACAATGAGGGATACAAACAGGGGTGGTTGAATGCCTTAACTGTGATGAAGGTTGAGGCTGGAACCGAGCTGTGGGATTAGTATGATCCTGGATTACTTGATCTGCCAGTACCTCCTTTCAAACTAGATGTTAATTGGATTCCAGTCTGCTCTATTCCTCTGTGTTTGATTTCTAAATACCTTGGTGACTACAATCTTCATGAAGATTTTGAGATATCCCGACCTCTACATCTTCTTGACCGACCAAGTTCAAGCAACACCAGAATGCTGCAAGATTTGAATTTTATCAACTCTTCTTTTGCTTTAGGTGATCCTCCAGATGGAATGGATCCTATACCTAAATCTGAAGGAAAGAAACTAATAGAATAGGCTATTTGTATTTAGTGATTGTTTAACGAAGAAAAATCATCTTTTTGTAATTTTGTTTCCTTGGAAATAAATTAATTGTATGATGTTTATCTTGTCAATCTTTATGATCAACTATAATAATGTTGTTCTTCGCTGAATATATATATATATATATATATATATATATATATATATATGTGTGTGTGTGTGTGTGTGTGTGTGTGTGTGTGTGTGTGTGTGTGTGTGTGGTGGGGGGGACAGTTTGTCCTTTGTTGATTTGATTGCCTAGACAATGGAACTTTTCCCCATATGTTTGCCTAGCTGTAGTGACTTATCACCCATAAGTGCCTAAGCAATGGAATTATTTTTATCCCATGTTCCTGCTTAGTTGTAACAATCTTATCTAGGTTGCCTTGGTGCCTAGGGAGTGGATATTTTACCCATCTTCTTGCCTAGTTTAGATGCCACTTGGGTCACCCATAATCAAACAGGCCTTGCCTTGCTCGATTTTTGTACCAACATTGTTGGTTATGTTGATGCCGACCAACTTTGTTGGTGTTTGATGATGTCAACCAACTTTGTTGGTATTTATGTTGACGCCGACCAACTCTGTTGGTGTTTGTGCTGATGCCGACCAACTCTGTGTTTATGGTGATGCCAACCAACATACTTTATTATGCCGACTAACATATAGGAGATCTTGGCCGACTAAGTTCAACATATTCGACTAAAATAATTTAAAGATTTATATCTCTGGCGGTGAGGATTAGATCTGATAGTGGATCGTTGTTGATCTTGATTTGATGGTACCGACCAGTTTTATGTAACACCGACCAAGTAATGGTTGATCAGGAAGCTTTTTATTTGGTCTAAAACTTATCGCCGACCAATAATAGACATCGCCGACTTGTTTAGCTGGTGCCGATCAACAAAAGAGGGTCTGGAGCTTACGCCGACCAACAATAGATGGTTTGGATCGGTCACTGACCAACAACAGGTGTGACGACAAAAAAAATGCTCCAGTGAAATTGTTTTGTTCGTCTTGCTTGAATTCCGATCAAAATAGAGGAGTAATAGTTGATGTTGATGATGTATAGGACAGGGCGTTTAAGAGTTGTCGACCAACCATATAAAATATACCGACTTTGGCCGACCTACAGGTGTGATTCCTATAATTTTATATACATTTTATTTTGCTTACCGACCTGATATGATGTCGAACAGCGCTATGCCGCCATCCAGCAAAATGTAACTCCGACCAGTAAATTTTGCATCGACCAGAAGATTTTACTGATCGCGACTCGAAAATTTGGATGTCGACCAACAATAGATGTTCCTGATATGAACAGAGCCTGTCGACCTACTCTTTGCCCTTCTGTCTTGCCGCTGACCTCTATTGACAGTCATATCATAATTGTTGACGGCTCGTAAAATGCTATCGATCAATGTATTCTCCTCTAGCGGTGATCGTCGACCATCATGGGGTGATCCGGAGATGTTGTTCACACCTTGACGCCAATCACATATCCATTACAAAATTATAGTTGCAGATTTACATGAGATTTGTACCCAAAGTAGGTAGACTTCAAATTTTATCCAATGCTATTGTGGATCTTCCAGTAATGACTTCTAGAAACCATAAATTGAGATGGTTCGTTGTGATGTGGGTCTGCGAATAAACCGAGATATCCATTGGGGTTTTTTACTTTTCAATAGCTATGTTGCTTAATGACGAATCGTGGAGAAATTTCGATCATCGATCTTTGTCCCAATTTCGTAATTTTTGTTATTGTAGATCGTTGAAGTCAAAACGATTGATATGAAATTAATAAATTCAAAACTCCTTCATCTTCCTGAGAATTATTAAAATAAAAGTTTCTCCATCACCATTTCTTGAAAGACTATTCATTTTTCATCCTTTTTATGAAAGTGGGTCATTGGCTTTCAAGAGAGAGAGTGTTGTTGATATTTGTTCCTTCTTCATTCCTATTCTCCTTTCGATGAGATAAAAATATAGTGAATGATATTATTGCACCTATAAAAATTATTACGAAACTTATATCAAAATCAATCAACGAAACTTATTGACATAGATGATAGATGAACCAAACTGTATGTAAAATTCATTAAAATGAATGAAAAGAAAATCGAATTAGAAGAGAGAGAAAGTATATCTCTATCTCCAATTGGCAGATTGCATATAGAATTAATATGACAGATCATTGTGCGTAACTGGGTTATGAGAATTTTAAAAATATATAGTTCGTGAATATATATACGAGATTCATGATTGAATGAAACAATATATGTAATTGTTCATATAAAAAGATAGAAATGCTTAGCTTTTGATGTTGATCTTCATCTCATTTAATAAGAAAGAAATCATTCTTGTGCCGAATTCCCAAAGATGGCGTCAATCTGTTGATGACTAGAAATAGCATCCATGATATCTTATCGGCATCAACAATAGATAAAATGAAGGTATGAAGATGAGGATTGAAGATGAAGTGTTGATCACATCAAACACATAAGATACAAAGGTTTTTAAAGTGGTTCGGCTATAAGGAAAAGCCTACGTCCACTGTTACTTTATTCCCAGGGGTTTACAATAGCATAATATGAGAGAGAGAGAGAGAGAGAGAGAGAGAGAGGTGTAGAGAATTTCTTAATTGTTCAGATTTTTTAGCCTGTCCAGGTTGTACCTTTAGCTAAGGGAAGGCATGTATTTATAGTGATAGGAGTCCAAGAGATGGAATATCTTTATATATTTAGACATTTACATCTATGTACAATGAATATGACTATTGATCTTCTAGGGTAGTTAGTCTTCCTTGAGTTGATTAGTATGTCGTGAGTTGGTTGGTATGCCGACCAACTCTCCTCGGGTGCCGAGCAAGTCTCCTCGGGTGCCGAATAAGTCTCCTTGGGTGCCGAACAAGTATAAATATTGCCACATAGGATGAAAGGTGTCCTTTTTTGACTGGTCCACATATATGGAGAATTTTTGTGCTAACAGACAATCTGTTAATGTAAAAAACTAGATTTGATCTAATTAATTAATCATAGATAAATATGAAATAAGAAATAAGACAAGGCATTTTTAAAGTGGTTCAGCCTCAATGAAATGTTCTACGACCATTGTTTTGTATTGCCGAGTGTTTTGCCTTAATCTTGATTATCTTTACTTATGATAGCTTACCCCGTTATGAGGGTATTACAATGTATTTATTTGTTGATGACTGGAAATAGCATCCATGATATCTTATCGGCATCAACAACAGATAAAATGAAGCTATGAAGATGATGATTGAAGATGAAGTGATGATCACATCAAACACATAAGAGACAAAGGTTTTTAAAGTGGTTCGGCTATAAGGAAAAGCCTACGTCCACTGTTATTTTATTCCCAGGGGTTTACAATAGCACAATATGGTATATATAGAGAGAGAGGTGTGTAGATAATTGCTTAGTTGTTCAGATTGTGTAGCCTGTCCAGGTTGTCCCTTTGGCTAGGGGAAGTCATGTATTTATAGTGATGGGAGTCCAAGAGATGGAAAGTCTTTATATATTCAGACATTTACATCTATGTACAATGAATATGACTGTTGATCTTCTAGGGTGGTTGGTCTTCCTTGAGTTGGTTGGTATGCCGTGAGTTGGTAGGTACACTGACCAACTCTCCTCAGGTGACGAGCAAGTCTCCTCGGGTGCCGAGCAAATATAAATATTACCACGTAGGATGATAGGTGTCCTTTTATGACTGGTCCACGTAGACGGAGAATTTTTGCGTTAACAGGCTTAGTTATAAAACTGCAACCATAGATTATTTAATCCTTATTTTTACTCTCACATAGTAAACCCTAATTTATTTGTCTTAACAATTACCCTATCTAAATGTAAGTGTATCGAGGGGGTTCTTTGTTTTGATTTCACATTGATGATATGTCCAGGCACGAGGTTTTGTGAAGGGTAATTGTGATGATTCAAAACCTTAATAAAAACCAATGTACCTTTACTTAAATGCTTTGCTTGACGAGAAGTCATATGTTATGATATAAATCCCTTATCTCCTTATGAAATCGATTAAAATGTATAAATGATTATAAATAATATGACTCGAGGGGTGGGGTAATTGGGGTTTGAGCTACAAACTCGGAGTGAATAAAGATCTGTTAACATGTCATTAATGGATGAACATGTGAAACAAAAATGAATGGGTGGGCGCCGAGAAGGGACACCCCTATGTTGTGATATGTGCATTCCAGGCCATGCGAATACTAATGAAATTATATAAGATATTGAATGATGAAGTAAATATTATTTTATGAGAGTTAATAGATAATATTTAATAGATTGTGCATATTTACTATTATGTGAAGGTAAATAGCATTATGTTGCGATTCATGGTGTCGTTGTGCTTTAAATGGCATTTATGGTTTAAATGAAGTTGGAACTTAAAATGATTTATATTATTTCGGATGAAAATTTAGAGGGCGCGGTTAGTCCCGAAAAAGTCGAGATAGTCAAAATAAGTGTCATATTGTGTTTTTGGGTTCTGGGCACCTTTGACTGATTATGACTGAATTATGTAGTTACGAGTCATTTTAAGGGTGTATTAGCATTTAAATATAGGAATTAATGCTAAGGGCACGATTAAGTTTTGCAAACCCTTTCATTTCTTAAGTGTGTTCCTACTAAACCTAGAGAAAAATAGAGAAGAAGAGAATTTGGGGAAAAGGAAAAGAAAGGAAGAGAATTGAATATTTAAGCTTGGATTTGCTACTCCCGAAAGAAAATCTGAGAATACAACCTTAAGGCAAGTTTCTTACTTGCTAAGATATGACTTAGGATGAATAAATTATATTTATAGTTGTGTATTGGAATCAATTGAACAATTATGGGGTTGTAGGGAAATTATAGTGTTTGAACCCTAAATCATTGATTATATAGTTATTGTATGAATTGTACTAGTTAGGATGCATTTATGATGGTTTTGGTTGGATTAAAGATGATTGTTGTGGGTAGATATGAGTTTGGAAAAAGTTGGAGCATTAAACACCATAGCCGAAATTGGGAATTCTAGCCCAGGCGAATCGATTCACTAATGGGGTAGGCTACAGGTTTGTCATGGGTGAATCGATTCGGCCTATCCGAATAGATTTGGTAGCATGCAGAATGTTGGGTTCTCATGAACGAATCGATTCGGACCATCCGAATCGATTCTCTTTAAGACCGAATCGATTTGGCCAGGGCGAATCGATTCGGAATTCCTGCTATTTTAAGTGACTTTTCTAACTTAGTTTTAATCCTTTTATTTTAGGTTTGGGACATAGGAACCTTCTCTTATGAAGTAAAATTAGTGTCCTAGAGTCGTATATTAGTTAGGTAACTATCCTATATTAGAAAGGGAATAGATGGGGCTTATTCCGGGTATTATTAAATAGATAAAAAGGTCGTTTCTTTCCTTAGCAAGCTAAGTTGAGATTAAGAGATGTAGGATCATATAATTGTGGAACTTTGGAGATGTAATTGAGGTATATTAAAATTGGTGGCATAGAGTGACGTTATTTTTTCTCTCGGAGACTAATTTGGGGATTTGTCAAACGTTGAAGTTTATAATGATGACATTAAATGCGTAAGACTCAGGATATAAAAATGTAAGGCGTATCTTAAAATGAGAATAAATTTTGAATGAAAATTTGTATATACACACCTCTCTAAATTCTATCATAGGGGAAGTTACGCGTATGAGGTGAAGTCCCCTGGCTAGTGAATGCAGGGTGAATATAGTCCTCGGCCATAGGACCGGTTATTATATTATGTGATTATTGTGCTAAATGAGGTAATTCTGGGTGTGGTTATGACTCACTGTCGCATGTATATGGCCACTTCCTGACGTCACACGATGTAGGATGCCCAATATTGCCTTGTTTGATAGGCCCTGGAAGATTATAGTTATTTAGGGACGCGTCCAGTGGGGAAACTCGGAAGGACGGTCTTAGAATTGTTATATGATGTGTAATATAACTATTCTTGTTAAAGTGGAATCCTATTGATAATACTAAACTTTAAGAAGTAAATTTCCTTGAATACGTTCCCTAATGAGAAAAAGGAACGGTAAAATGAAATTGTGTAAAATTGAAAAGGAACCTTAATGAATACGATATTATTCATTTCTCTAGCAAAAATTGAATAGTGATCATGTCAATATTATTGGTGATAGGTTATGCTTTTAAATTGAGATGTTCGATTCTTTATAATTATTTTGATGATCTTAATTAGCTCATTCATAATAATTAAGTTGTCCATTACTATCGTGCATTTTATTCACTCGGTGATTATATCGAACCGGGCCCTTACCCGTTTCTATTTCTTTATTTTGCATGATTCTTATATACGATCAGGTGCTCCACCGCAAGGATGCCCGTATTGACTTTTCCATTCTAGAGTCTTGGACCTGTAACACCTTGCGGATGTTACGGGGTATTTGGATATAGACACTTCCTACTTTTGTATTCTAGTTATGATCGGTTATGCGTTTGGGCATGTTGTCCATGGTTGTACTTCTATTAGTATGTGATATTGTACTGTAATACTCGGTGTAACTCAAATTATATATGTTTGTTAACCGACAGCTTATTCGGTTACTTTGTTGAACATGGTTGTTGGTTTATTTTATCCTTACGCTTATCCACATTCTTTTCATTTGGTTTGGTTAAATTTTTTTCATTAACTTATTAAACAAAATTTGACAATCCGTTTTTCTAAAATATTGGGTGGTTATCTCGTATACTTATTATATTATGGTGACACTAAGAATGGTCCATCTATGATTCATGTTATTGTTGGAGTATCGGGCTGGAAACCTCTTATTTTAAAATGCGGGGTGTCACAGATGGTATCAGAGCATCAGGTTCTAGAGTCCTTGGAATCTATGCGGATTATCACGTTCTACCGCAGCGTTCTTTGATATAGAGCTCAATGTTAGGACTATTTTGTTTGTCTATGCTTGCGATCTTTTGCTAAGATACTTGTTCTTAATAGTATTCTAATTTAGTTGTTTCTTCGTCTCAGATGCCGCCTAAGAGAGGTCACCCTGTGTGAAGAAATAGAGTTGTAGAAGATGATGTAGGTCCTCTAACGCCGCATCAAGGAACAATAAATGCCGCTGAAGTAGCCAATATTATGACCCATGCGGTCAATGCTACGATGATTTCTGTGGTTCAGCAGTTTTCCCAAGCCCAACAGCCAAGGGCTCAGGAGGTACAAGCCCCTGTGGGACCTTCTCCATGGGAAAGAGTCAGAGAATCCTTCTTAAAGGGTCATCCCCCAAAATTCTAGGGTGGTTCCGATGTGATTGTAGCTAACCAATGGAAAAAGGATATGCAACGCCATCTTCGTATGCTGGAATGTAGTAAGGAACGGAAGGAAATACTTGCTACTTTTAAGCTTGTTGGAGCAGCTTTACATTGTTGGGATTCAATGACCACGCCAGAGCAAAGAGATACCATGACTATCACTGACTTTTGGGTCTTGTTTGACCAAAAATATTTCCCTCTGATAGTCCAAAGGGAAATGAGGAGAAAGCTTCAAGATGTAGTTCAAGGTGAACGTTCAGTGGAAGAATATGAGGAGGAATTCACTCATTTGGCCAGTTTTGTGCCGGATGAGGTAACTCCGGAGGAAAGGAGAGTATCAAAGTTCATTGGAGGCTTACATTGGAGGATACAGCAACATTTGTTGGGCAATCCATCTTTACAAACTTTCAGGGATGTGATGAATGCCACATTACTCCATTGTCAAGAACATCGGTTGTATGTTCAAGGTAGTAAGAAAACTTCAGTTGTGGGGCAAGCAAGTAAGCCAGGAGGCAATGGTGCAGGAGGAGGAGCACAACCCTCATCCCAATTATCAGGAGGTAAGAATAAAGAAAGGGATGCCCAACAAGGGGTTTGTCCAAAAGACAGATTTTCGGTGGATTTAATGTCGGTAGGGGTGGTTTCAGGCATGGTCAAGGTGCCTCGCAATAGTAGAAAGCAGGTCAGGGTATCAATGGGGGTCGAGGCCAGCGGGGCTAAGGATTTGGGCAGTTCTGACATAATAGGGGCCGCAATCAAGAAAATATGATGGGTCGTTGCTTTCAGTGTGGGGAGACGGGTCATTATAAGAAGTCGTGCCCACAGTTGATTGGGGGACAGTTTCCTAGGGTTCCACAGCATCAACAGGCACATATACTGCCACCAGCGCCTAACCCAGTTGTCCCTCCACAGCAGGGACAATTACAATATGGGCGCGTCTACCACATATGAGATTCTATGCTTCCTCCAGCCCCGCTAGCGCCGCCAGCTATTGAGGGTAAGTTTCCCATTCATGGTCACATGGGTCGTGTATTGCTTGATACGGGTGCGACACACTCATTTATTTCTAGAATTTTTGCTCAGTACACGGAGCTAATTAAAAGTGCAAAAATTACTTTCACTAGTGTCGAATCTTCTATGGGTGATGGTTCCCTTATTTTCTTTGTATGTAAACGAGTAAAAATAAATCTTGGTAATTTGTGTTTTGAGGCCGATTTGCTCGTCCTTGATATGGTCGGGTATGATGTAATCCTAGTTATGGATTGGCTAGTAAAGTATTGTGCGATAGTAAATTGTTATGGTAAGAGCATAGTTTTTGCCATATCAGGGAAAGAGATGTTTTTAGTGGCTATACCTCGTTCAGATGGAGGTTCTAGCACCTATTTGTATTATATTACGGAGGAGACTTCTCGCGATGTAGTCATTTCCTTAGATTTTCTTCCGATTGTTAGATATTTTGAAGATGTTTTTCAGGAAATACCGGGTTTGCCTCCAAGTAGGGAGATTGAGTTTGTGATGGATTTAGCACGAGGGACGCGACCGATTGCTAGAGCTCCGTACCGTATGGCTCCTATTGAAATGAGGGAGTTAAGAGATCAGATTCAGAAGTTGCTAGAACAGGGGTTTATTAGGTATAGTACGTCACCGTGGGGAGCTCCTATATTGTTTGTGAAGAAAATAGATTTTTCTCTCCGATTGTGTGTTGATTACCGGGAGTTGAATAAAGTCACCATCAGGAACAAATACCCGCTACCTAGGATTGATGATTTATTTAACCAACTTAGGGAAGCGTTGTACTTCTCTAAAATAGATTTGAGGACGGGGTATCACCAGTTACGGATACGAGATCAAGATGTGTCCAAAACTGCATTCCTAACTAGATATGGGTCCTACATATTCTTGGTTATGCCCTTCGAGTTAACCAATGCTCCTGCAGTGTTTATGGACCTTATGAATAAAGTGTTTAGAGACTTCCTGGACCAATTTGTTATTGTGTTTATTGATGACATCCTCGTATACTCTCAGTCAGAAGCTAATCATGCTACGCATCTACGGTTGGTCCTGCAGACGTTGATGGATCATCAGTTGTATGCTAAATTCAAAAAGTGTAGCTTTTGGCTATAGTAAGTACAGTTTCTAGGTCACATTATGACAGCTCAGGATATATCGGTAGACCCAAGTAAAGTTAGTTTGGTGAGGGAATGGGGCCAGCCCATGACATTTACCGAGATTCATAGTTTTGTGGGTTTGGTTGGCTATTACCGCAGATTTATCAAGGGCTTTTCCAAAATTGCTAGCCCTTTGATCAATTTAACTCGAAAAGGAGTGAGGTTTGTTTGGGATGATTCTTGTCAACAAGCGTTTGATGTGCTGAAAGATAGGTTGACTTCTGCTCCAGTCCTTGCGTTATCGAGGTCGGGGCTGGAATATTTGGTCTTTACCGACGAATCTCTACAAGGGTTGGGAGGTGTATTACAGCAAGAGCAGCGGGATATTGCTTATGCTTATCGCAAGCTCAAGCCCTATGAAAAGAACTATTCGGTTCATGATTTGGAACTTGTGGCAGTGGTTTTTGCCTTGAAGATTTGGATACATTACCTCCTGGGGGAGAAATTTAGTCTTTTCACGGACCACAAATCGTTGCAATATTTGTTTTCATAGAAAGATTTGAATATGCGACATCGTCGGTGGTTAGAGTTTGTGAAAGACTACCAATTTGATATTTATTATCACCCGGGTAAGGCGAATGTGGTGGAGGATGCGTTGAGTTAGAAACCTGAGGGGGAGTTAGCCACGGTGTGGAAGGATAAATGGAAAGCGCTCAGCCAAGAGGATGCTTTTGCTAGGGCATTTATGTCAATGTTGACCGTTACGCCCACTATAGTGGCAAGGGTTATGGAAGCACAAGGAAGGGACAAAAGTTGTCAAGATAGTAAACACCAATTACTAACCGAGGGAGTGGAATCCTACTCAATAAGTTCTGAGGGTGGGTTACATTTCCACGAGAGACCTGTTGTCCCAGATGAAGGGGATTTAAGACGAGCCATGATGACAGAATCTAACGGGTCCAAATTTACAGTACACCCTGGAGGAGACAAAATGTACCAAGATATGCACCGTCAATATTGGTGGGGGGTATGAAACGGGACATTTCTGAATTTGTTTCCCAATGTGCTACTTATCAATTGGTGAAGGTAGATCACCAACGACCGACGGGATTGTTACAACCCTTGGAAATTCCGGTATGGAAGTGGAAAAGCATCTCGATGGATTTCATCACAGGGTTGCCAACATCACAAAGCGGTCACGATTATATTTGGGTGATTGTTGATCGTTTGACCAAGTCGACACATTTCTTACCGGTGCGTATGGACTATAACACTGCTCGTTATGCTCGGTTATTTATTACGAAGGTTGTTAGACTCCACGGGGTGCCCATTAATATAGTCTTCGATCGAGACAAAATCTTTGTTTCCCATTTTTGGTAAAGTTTCAAAGAAGATATGGGAACCGAATTGAAGTTGAGTACCTCCTATCACCCTCAAACAGATGGACAGACGGAAAGAGTCAACCAAATGTTAGAGGATATGCTAATAATGTGTGTGCTTGATTTCAAAGGGGGTCGGGAACAATACCTTCCCTTGGTCGAATTTGCTTATAATAATTCGAACCAATTCACTATTGGAATGGCACCCTATGAAGCATTATATGGCCGACCATTTAGATCACGTACTTGTTGGTTGGAGGTAGGGGATAATAAGTTTCTCAGACCTGAAATGATCCAAGATACTTCCTCGAAGATTGAACTTATTCGTAATCGCATCCGAATTGCTCAAGATCGTCAAAAGATTTATGCTGATGCGAATAGAAGATATGTGGAATTGGAGGTTGGAGATCAAGTTTTGGTACGAGTATCACCAATGAAGGGCATAAAGCGATTTGGGAAGAAGGGAAAACTTATGCCGCGTTATGTGGGTCCTTTTCCTATTGTTGCTAGAGTAGGCCCCGTAGCTTAGAAACTTGTCTTACCGGAGCATTTTCAACAGACTCATGATGTGTTTCATGTTTCATCCTTGAAAAAGTACAAGAGGTGTGAAGGAGCTCACTGGCACATTCCTATGGAGGATATCAAATTTCATCCCGATATATCATATGAGGAACAACCAGTTACAATCACGGGGAGCGTAGGCTAAGATCTCGAGTGGTGCCCTTGGTTCGGATCCAATGGGGGCATTACAATGCCGAGGAGTCAACATGGGAACATGAGGATGATATGCGAGAGAAGTATCCACATCTCTTTTTGCAAGGTACACCTAATTTTGAGGAAAAAATTCCCTTATAAGGGGGGAGTATGTAATAACCCTTACTTTTGAGTAATTCATTTTATATTAATTTGCCATGAGAGGAAATTATATAAGATATTGAATGATGAAGTAAATATTATTTTATGAAAGTTAATAGATAATATTTACTAGACTCTGCATATTTATAATTATGTGAAGGTAAATAGCATTATGTTGCGATTCATGGTGTCGTTGTGCTTTAAACGGAATTTATGGTTTAAATGAAGTTGAAACTTAAAATAATTTATATTATTCCGGATGCAAATTTAGAGGGCGCGATTATTCCCGAAAAAGTAGAGATAGTCAAAATAAGTGTCATATTGTGTTTTTGGGTTCTGGGCACTTTTGACTGATTATGACTGAATTATGTAGTTACGGGTCATTTTAAGGGTGTATTAACATTTAAAGATAGGAATTAATTCTAAGGGCACAATTAAGTCTTGTAAACCCTTTCATTTCTTAAGTTTGTTCCTACTAAACCTAGAGAGAAAGAGAGAAGAAGAGAATTTGGGGAAAAGGAACAAAAAGGAAGAGAATTGAAGATTTAAGCTTGGATTTGCTACTCCCGGAAGAAAATCTGAGATTAAAACCTTAAGGCAAGTTTCTTACTTGCTAAGATATGATTTAAGATGAATAAATTGTATTGATAGTTGTGTATTGGAATCAATTGAACTATTATGGGGTTGTAGGGAAATTGTAGTGTTTGAACCCTAAATCGTTGATTACATAGTTATTGTGTGAATTGTATTAGTTAGGATGAATTTATGATGGTTTTAGTTGGATTAAAGATGATTGTTGTGGGTAGATATGAGTTTGGAATAAGTTGGGTCATTAAGCACCATAGCCGAAATTGGGAATTCTGGCCCAGGCGAATCGATTCGCCCCTAGCGAATCGATTTGCTAATGGGGTAGGCTACAGGTTTGTGATGGGCGAATCGATTCGGCCTATCCAAATCGATTCGGCAGCATGCATAATGTTGGGTTCTCTTGATCGAATCGATTCGGACCATCCGAATCGATTCGCTTCAAGACCGAATCGATTTGGCCAGGGCGAATCGATTCGGAATTCCTGTTATTTTAAGTGACTTTTCTAACTTAGTTTTAATCCTTTTCTTCTAGGTTTGGGGCATAGGAACCTTCTCTTATGAAGTAAAATTCGTGTCCTAGAGTCTTATATTAGTTAGGTAACTATCCTATATTAGAAGGGGAATAGATGGGGCTTATTCCGGGGATTTATTAAATAGATAAAAAGGTAGTTTCTTTCCTTAGCAAGCTAAGTTGAGATTAAGAGATGAAGGATCATATAATTGTGGAACTTTGGAGATGTAATCAAGGTATATTAAAATTGGTGGCATATAGTGATGTTATTTTTTCTCTCAGAGACTAATTTGGGGATTTTTCAAACATTGAAGTTTATAATGATGACATTAAATGCGTAAGGCTCCTGATATAAAAATGTAAGGCATATCTTAAAATGATAATAAATTTTGAATGAAAATTTGTATATACACACCTCTCTAAATGCTATCATAGGGGAAGTTACGCGTATGAGGTGAAGTCCCCTGGCTAGTGAATGCAGGGTGAATATAGTCCTCGGCCATAGGACCGGTTATTATATTATGTGATTATTGTGCGAAGTGAAGTAATTTTGGGAATGGTTATGACTCACTATTGCAGGTATATGGACACTTCCCGACGTCACGCGATGTAGGATGCCCAGGATTGCCTTGTTTGGTAGGCCCTAGAAGATGATAGCTATTTAGGGGCGCGTACAGTGTGTAAACTCGGAAGGACGGTCTTAGAATCATTATATGATGTGTAATATAACTATTCTTGTTAAAGTGGAATCCTATTGATTATATGGAACTTTAAGAAGTAAATTGCCTTAAATATGTTCCCTAATGAGAAAAAGGAACGGTAAAATGAAATTGTGTAAAATTGAAAAGGAACCTTAATGAATACGATATTATTCATTTCTCTAGCAAAAATTGAATGGTGATCATGTCAATATTATTGGTGATAGGTTATGCTTTTAAATTGAGATGTTCAATTCTTTATAATTATTTTGATGATCTTAATTAGCTCATTAATAATAATTAAGTTGTCCATTACTATCGTGCATTTTATTCACTCGGTGATTATATCGAATCGGGCCCTGACCCGTTTCTATTTCTTTATTTTGCATGAATCTTATATACGACCAGGTGCTCCTCCGCAAGGACGCCCGTATTGACTTTTCCATTCCAGAGTCTTGGATCTGTAAAACCTTGCGGATGTTATGGGGTATTTGGATATAGACGCTTCCTTCTTTTTTATTCTAGTTATGATCGGTTACATGTTCGGGCGTGTTGCCTATGGTTGTACTTGTATTAGTATGTGATATTGTACTGTAATACTCAGTGTAACTCAAATTATATATGTTTGTTAAGAGACAGCTTATTCGGATACTTTGTTGAACATGGTTGCTGATTTATTTTATCATTACGCTTATCCACGTTCTTTTCATTTGGTTTGGTTAAATGTTTTTCATTAACTTATTAAACAAAATTTGACAATCCATTTTTCTAAAATATTGGGTGGTTATCTCGTACACTTATTATATTGTGGTGATGCTAAGAATGGTCCATCTATAATTCCTGTTATTGTTGGAGTATCGAGCTGCCCACCTCTTATTTTAAAATGTGGGGTGTCACAACCAGGTGGCGCCAGTGTGTGAAATGTGATGTGTTATTTCAGAGTCGCCTAACGAGTGATCAAGATTTATGTGATTGTTTAAATTTGGCATACTGAATGTTTATGAGATGGCCGAGAGGAATGTGCACATTTCGGTTACACGTTAATTAATAAATGAAGATAAGTAATTAATGATATGAATTGTGGCAATTTTATTACATTGTGAGGCCATGTTTTATGGGATGGGACGCTCATTTCGATTCTATATAAACTATGATTTTATCATCTACTCATATAACTTCTTTGAGGTGCACAGCTAAGTTACTTGCTAGGATTTTGACCCATTCCTTTACGTAGACCTCATGTACTAGGGATGGACCTCCGACTTAGATTTTTCTTTCCAGTCAACATGTGCTATTCACCTCTCTTACTCAAGATATCAGTTTTAGAGACATTAAGGGTCTCTACCTTATCTGGTTATCATTTTACTTGCCAATCTAGTTTTATTTTGAGCCATTTATTTTATATGTTAAGACTTAGTTGGATTATATCATTCAGAGACTCATTTGGATTTGTATTGAGGCATTATTGTTGATGTTATTGTATCTCTTTTTTAAACAATGGACTTGTTATTATGAGTTTATTTTGGGGATTTCATATCGATTCCATATTACTTTTTTATTGTTTCGTTTTGATCTCTCCATGCTGAGAATGATATTATATTATGTGAATATCCTGTATGATTTATATTTAGACTTGGTCAACCTAAGTGTTTAATTACATGGGGCATTACAACCAAATTTTAACTCTTTTACCTTAGAACACTTTTTGAATACATACAGCACCATATCATAATCCCCACTTGGTAGGTGAAATTGATTTTTGAACATTCATACTTATACTCTTGAATATGATGTAAACTTACACATTAGGACATATCACAATCAATGAAGTCTTTGACAAACTTGGCACATCATCACTACACACGTAGAAGTCATAGTGACTTTAAGATAAGAACCCCCATAAAATAAATTCCCATTGATTGAGTAAAACAAACTTGGAGTTCATGAATCCTTTTTCTAAAAATTTGCCTCATAGTTGATTCGGTGGTAAACAAACACAACACGATGACATATTGGAACTACACGATGCTTGTTAAAGAAAACTTTTCTAATTTGTTTCACCAATAAATCAAGGTATGGAAACAATAATAAGTAAAAGAAGAAAGGACAATTTTAAAAAAGATATTTTGTAAAGTTTATCTAAACATGTTTTGATACTCATACTCACGATATTTGAAAAATGAATAATAAACCTTTGGAATATCGATAATTAATTGAGAAAATAGTGCTTTACACCTCTAATCTTATGTGTTCCCTTGACTTGTTCTAGATGTCTTTACACCCACTTATGATTTTAAACACCACGATGTGGGATACATGAAAACAACAAGATTCCTCACAATTGATTCAAAGAATGATTATCTTGATATATCATATAATGCCTTTTATAAACATTACAATTTTTAAATATTAATATCAATTGTTGTGATGTATGTCCCTTGCTTGCACTCGTGATGGAAATATGCCTGACACATTCCACATGGGTTGATCATGTGCTCATTAGTGCATTAGATCAAATTCATTGATTATTTCTATTATGACTTGGTTGACCTGGTAGGCATCGATGCCTAGAAATTGTTGAAAGTCATTTAGTTATATACATTTGATATGATACTCACGTGGACTTAATTTTATCTTCCTTAAACTTATATGGTCACAAGAAGAATATTGTCCAACATGCTTACATGATTATCTTAGTTAAATAAAACTTGATTTAGGAAAGTCTCATGAAGGCTAAAAATCATACGCTCGAGAAAATGTTTGATTGAATATATCATTTATGAAAAATCAAAAGTTGTTATGAAATGGATTTACACTCCAGTCATGCTTCAAACATGCTCACATAATCTGAATTTTGATGGCATTCCCGTCATTATGAAAATTAAGTGGCAATCCCACCTTAGTGAATTTAGAATGGAAATACTATCACTATGATATTTTGGTAGCAATCCTACCTTGGTGATAAAGAACGAAATCCCTTCTTGTATAAGATCATGCTTAATTGAAATGTCAATGATGTCAATCCCATTACGTTATAAGAATACACACATATATAAGTGTATATGTGAACATTGGAATCTTGATGATCAATCAGGAAAAATTATAAATAAAATAGGAGAATGGGCTACATATAAAACAAAGAAGGCATACAAAAAGTCAAGTGACAAGTTTGTGTGACACCCCACTTATTAAAATAAGAGGTGGACAGCCAATTACTCAAATAAAATCAGGAATCAGAAATGGTCCATTCCTAGCATCACTGTTGCGTAAATAAAAAATACGAGACAACCACCAAATATTTTAGAAAACGGATGTCAATTAATTTTCAAGTTTAATAAAACAATTTCGACAATCCAATTTATAAGAGAATGTGGGTAAATATAAAGACATGTAACAGTATGATAACTATTCTGCAAAACATAACCGAATAAGTTGTCGGTTGAAAAACTAATACAAAAGTTTACATCAAGTATTACAGCAACTATGAACAATAACTTGGGCAACACGCCCTAATATACAGACTGATCTTAACTAGATTATACAAAAGATTGATGCATCTATTACAAGATCCTACAACATCCACAAAAATGTTGTAGCTCCTTGACACTGGGAAGGAGAGATCAAAACGGGAACCCTTGCGGCGGAGCATATGAACATATATAAGAACCACACAAGAAGATGAAATATAATTGGGTGAGGGCCTGGTTTGATATGATATATGTGCGAAAAAAATGTAGAACAGTTATGAATGTTAATCATCATTAACAAGTTTAATTCTCTCTTCAATAGAAGAATCATCCTCACCTCCCATCTAAATGCACATCCTAGCGTCATACTAGATCATTATAAGTTAAGCTACCCATATATCTAAGATAAATAACTAAATTCCATTTTTACATGCTTAGTTTGCCAATTCATAAAGTATAACTTCACAAGTCCATTGAACATTGGGAAATCTTATGACATACTGTTAATTTATAAATGTATTACTCATTTATAAAATTCCACATTCGTAAGAATAGTTTCAATCATGATATAATGATTCTAAGACCATCCTTCCGGGAGTCACCCCAATGGATGCGCCTCTAAATGCTATCATCTTCTAGGGCCTACAATCAAGACCGCCTGGGCATCCTAAATCACGTTGCGTGGGAAGAGGTCGTATACCTTCGACAGTGAGTCATAACTATACCCTAAATTACCTCACTTCGAATAAAACAACCACATAATGTAACCACTGGTCGTATGGCCGAGGACTATATTATCCCTACATCACAAGCCAGGTGATTTACCTCATTCGCATAACTTCCCTTATGATAGTATTTAGAGAGGTATGTATATGCATGCAGTAAATCACAAGATGTTCCAATTGAAAGTGTACATTCATTATATCCGGAACCATATGTAACCAACGACATAAGCTGCAAAGTTTAATTGCCCCCATACTAGCCTCTGAGAGTTCACAATAACACTATAAACTACCAAGTGTAATATTCCTTATACTAGTCTCTAAAAGTCCTAAAACCTACCACCCAACTTTCCCTTGGTCCTAGGCTAGCTTACTAGACAAACTAAGACATCTAGTTCTACTAATTTGTTCCCGAAATGATCCCAATTACTCCCTTTCTAACCTAGGGTATTAATCCCCCTAATATAAGACCCTAATACTCTTTATTACTTCATATAAGAAGGTTCCTAAGCCTTGAACCTAAAAGAAAAGAGTGGAAAGAAAATCTCATTTTTGGATTGAAAATAAGGTACCGGATCGATCCGTTTTTCATTTTACCCGGATCGATCTGTTAAATATCCCTTATGCAAAAAACTTTGGGAGTCGGATCGATCTGTCTCTTTGGAAGACAGGATCGGTTCGATACCTGGTAAGTCATCCATCTCCCATTTTTCTTACAAAGCCTAAATCTTCCAATTCTTCTTCCACTTCTCTCAACAACATCATCTAATAACTTCACCAAATCATTCTTACACAACAAATAACTAATATATCCAACTCAAATCATATCTAAATCAAGGTCTAAAGGTTTAACAACAAAACCCACAAATGGTTTAAATCTCAAAACACAACTATATATGCAAATCATTCACACTCAATCATACATATGTGCAAGTTAGAAACTTGCCTCAAGATTGTAGCCTCGGATTCTTGCTTGTTAAGATGATTTCAAGCCAAAGATAGCAAATCTCCTCTTTCTTCGAAACTCCCTCTCTTCTCTCTAACTTTCGATAGGTTTTGAAACATAAATGAGAAATAAATGTTCTTACAAGACTAAAATACCCAAATACATTAAGTCTAACATTTAAATTCTACTACACAATTAAAATGACTCTTAACATCATAATTAAGTTATAACTAGTCAAAAGTACCCCCGCAGCCCGAAAACACAATTGGTACTTATTTTGACTATCTCAACTGATATACCCGTTTATACCCTCAGCCCCTTCACACCGGGCTCCAGACGACAGTACGAGGGGCCGACCCTCCACCAGGCTCCAGCCGACAGTACGAGGGGCTGACCCTCCACCAGGCTCCAGCTGACAGTACGAGAGGCCGACCCTCCACCAGGCTCCAGCTGACAGTACGAGAGGCCGACCCTCCACCAGGATCCAGCCGACAGTACGAGGGGCCGACAGTACGAGGCCAGAATTGGGCCAGGCTCACTCCCGGAAGAAACTTTTCCCTCGGCCTCGGCTCATAGGCCGAGGGTGATATCATGACAGCGCGTGGTTTGGGAGACGCGTGGAACAGTGCGCGTGAGGCTCATACTACACGTGGCAGACCGTTATAAAAAATCAGATCCTCATGTGAGGGAATATTATGTCATCATTTGGCATCTACAGGTGTCAACAGGGGATTGGCTAGATCATTATTCACATGCACCATGCTTACTTGGGGGGTACACTACACCCCCCAAGACCTATATATACTTGTCACCTACAACCCTACAGGGGATCGATCCATGAACAGTAGCCCTAGCTAAAACTCTGCTTGTACACACACAGTAGAGGGAGATAGAGGGTTATGTGCATTGTATCCAAGGCCATTAGTTCCCATACTTAGTGGATCACACACTCATAGTGGATGTAGGCCAATTTGGCTGAACCACTATACATCATTGTCTAATCTCCCCTTATAATCATCCCCTTCTATATACTTATACATCTCCATGGCTGCCATGGCTGCCACTGCTTGAGCTCACTATCACTAATCTGGTGGTGCTAAATATCAGCATCATCAGTTTGGCGCCGTCTGTGGGAACACGAGAAGACATCTCTTCCGTAAGTACAGCTTGACCTCACTGGGCACTCTGGTGGTGAACCAACACTCCCCCTGAGAGGAGGTGTTTCACCATTGAAAGAGACCCACTAAGGTATTCAAGCTCACCAGTATTTTCTTCAGTCCAACTTTTCATAGCTCAAGCACATGCCACCACCACTTCCCCTACCGGATGAGGGGGAAGACCCAGTTCCAGTCAGCCGCCACCCCAGTCTGAGATGGCTGATGTGGCGGCAGCCCTAAAGTCTCTGGCAGCAAGCCAGCGGATGATGCAGGAGCAGTTCACGGCTCTAAGCCAGAACATACTGAGACCACCAGGGGTCTCACCTGAGATGATTACTCCGGTAGCAGCTCCAGGACAGCATGAGGTCAGGGGACCACCCCAGGCACCACGCAAAGACCTACCACCCCCTCAGCGGCGTTGGGATGTTGCTGACCCCCGGCGTTTATGCCTGGGGAGGCAAGGAAACTCTTGCCCTGAGGACAGGTATGACGATCTGGAGGGAGAGGAAGCCCCAATAGAATGATGGGAACCCTATGAGGTCTCCAACAATATTGTACGACCTCTCCAGAACAGTAGAGGGAAGTGTGGGAGACCAAACCCTGATGATCGTCCAAGAGGCTCTGCTTTTGATCGCTTGAGCAGGGGGTCGGCCTTTGAGAGGCTAGGCCCAGTAAATGACCTGTGGGAATAGTTGTCCAGACCAAGAAGCGCTGCGAGATCCAGGAGGGAGGCAGCGGATGGCCGACCCCGAGGACGAGATGATGGCCAAAGGGAAGTAAACAGCCGACACAGGCCTGCTGCAGCAGAACCCTCCGTCCACCTTGGAGAGGCAGCAGGGGATAACATCGGTGAGGCCAACCCTGTGAGGCCCTGGAATGACTCAATCCAGCGGTTAGAGGATAAGATTGGTGATATATTGAAGAGCCAAGACCCTCTTCAGAGGGGATACACCATAGGCTCACCCTTTGTGGCAAAGATAGTCAACTTCCCCACGCCATCAAAATTCAAGCCACCTATGGTCACCCCAAGGTATGACGGGAGTACCAACCCCGTCCACCATGTGGGGATGTATCAGTCGACGGCAGACATATACTCTATCTCAGATGAGATGAGGTGTCGTGCCTTCTCTGGTACCTTGACAGGGGCTGCGCATGTCTGGTACACGTCTCTTTCGAAAAATTCCATCGAAAACTTTAAGCAGATGGCCGACCTGTTCATCCATAATTTCTTCTTCGGGGTGAGGCCACAGAAGAAGACCACCCACCTGCTCTATGTCAAGCAGGGGAGGAGTGAGAGTCTGAGGGACTATATAGCAAGATTCAATAAGGAGAAGCTGGAGGTGGAAGACTATGAGGAGAGCATAGCCATGATAGCACTGATTGGAGGACTCCAAAAGGGGAAGCTGTTATGGAAGCTTGCTGAAGACCCTCCGAGGACGATGGCTGAACTGTTGTCGACAGCAGGAAAGGTGATGAACCCCGAAGAGGCGATGGCTGCAAAATATGAGGACAAAAGAGGAGGTGCAAGTGGGAGTAAATACCCTAAGAAGAATAAAGAGGGGAAGAAGAGGTCCACGGATGACAAGTTCGCTGGGTACACCCCTCTGACGGTCAGCTGTGAACAGATCCTCAATGAGATAAAGAGTGACCGGACGCTGAAGTGGCCTGAGAAGCTGAGGGCAGCCCCCGGCAAGAGGAATAAGAACCTGTGGTGTGAATTTCATCAAGACCACGGCCACGTAACGGATAAATGCTTTGCTCTGAAAGATGAAATTGAGAAGATGCTGAAGGAAGGGAAGCTCAGAAAGTACGTCGACAAAGGTACCTTCAAGAGGGTCCGAGGGGACGACCCCAGAAAGAAGCGAGGCGATGCATGCAGAGAAGGTCCTCAAAAAAGAGGGAACGACCCTTCTGATGATGAGGACGACCCTGACCTCCCGCTGAGAGACGACCACGGCCCTGTCAAGAGACTTAATATGATCTCGCTCGGAGTGGGAATGATCTCCGGGGGACTTGTAGGAGGAGGGTCTGAGGTCGCCGACAGGAAGGCCCATGTGGCTGAAGCAAAGGCAGTGACGAAGACGGTACACGCAACCTCCCTGGAGGTCAAGTCAGAAAAGAGGAAGAAAGTGGATATGGACACACTGATAGTAGGGTTTTCAAGGATGGACTTCAAAGGCCTCTTAGCCCCACATGATGACCCTCTCGTCATCACTACCAGGGTGCACGGATGCGAGGTGCCGAGGATCTTGGTAGATGGGGGTAGCTCTGCAGATGTGATTTTTAGCCATGCTTCAAAGCCTTGGGTCTCAGTCGTGCTAGACTTGTCCCCTACCATCATTCGTTGATTGGGTTCAGTGGGGAAAAGGTTCATCCCCTTGGGGTATATGAGGCCGATGTGAGGATGGGGGACGAGTGGCCGAGATGGCTCACAAAGAAGGTCAGTTTCTTTGTGATGGACGAGCAGGTGTTTTCGGCCTACAACATCATACTGGGGCGTGTGGCCCTCAAGGGGTTTGAAGCCGTGCTGTCTACGGTCCACCAGATGATCAAATTTCCTACCCCTTACGGGGTAGGGTAAGTTCAGGGAGACCAGACGACCGCGCGAGAGTGTTACTACAACTCCGCTGAAGAAAAGGAGGCACACAAGAGGGTTACGACCACTTACAACATTGATACCCTAGACCCCAGAGATGAAACGAAGCTGAAAAAAGGAGAGGCTGCAGAAGAGGTAGAATCCATCATCCTCGATGAGGGTGACACGGAAAAAACCGTCCAAGTTGGCAAGTCTCTGAAATCCGACATCAAGGAAGACCTCATTAAACTATTGAGGAGAAGGCGAAGCGTCTTCGCCTGGAGTCATGTAGATATGTCAGGGATTGACCCTGAAGTCATGTGCCACAAGCTCAATGTGGTAGAGGGAGTGAAGCCGGTGAAACAGAAGAGGAGAATTTACTCCAGAGAAAAATATGAGGTCATCAGGGACGAGGTCAAAAAATTAGAAGACGCTGAATTTATTAGAGAGGTCATCTACCCTGAATGGCTGTCCAATGCAGTCATTATCCCAAAGGCCAACGGCAAGTGGAGAATGTTCGTGGACTTCACAGACCTCAACAAGCATTGTCCCAAAGACAGCTTCCCTCTCCCCCGCATCGACCAGATGGTAGACGCTACCGCAGGCCATGAGCTCATGAGTTTCATGGATGCCTACTCAGGGTATAACCATATTTTCATGAACCCTGAAGACTCGAAGAGGACCGCCTTCATCACTGACAAGGGGACATACTGCTACAGGTTCATGCCATTTGGCCTAAAGAATGCAGGGGCAACGTACCAGCGCCTCGTAAACAAAATGTTTGAAGATCAAATTGGGAAGTCTATGGAGGTCTACGTAGACGACATGCTGACTAAGAGTCTGAAGGCAGAGGATCATGTGGCAGACCTGGAGAAGACCTTTAATACGATGGACAAGTACCAGATGAAGCTTAACCCAGCCAAATGTGTCTTCGGGGTCGGAGCAGGGAAGTTCCTGGGGTTCATTGTCAACCAAAGAGGCATCGAGGCCAATCCTGAAAAGATAAAGGCCCTTGTTGAGATGAAGACCCCCAAGTCCATTAAAGACGTGCAGAGACTCACAGGGAGAGTTGCTGCCTTAAACAGGTTCGTGTCTAGAGCCACAGACAAGTGTTTGCCATTCTTCAAGATCCTTAGGAAGGCCTTCGAGTGGAACGAAGAGTGTGATGAGGCTTTCAGGGACCTGAAGTTATACTTAGGGTATCCCTTGCTGCTGTCACGACCCGTGCAGGGTGAACAACTCTACGTGTACCTCACCGTCTCAGAGTCGGCCATCAGTGCAGCCATTGTGAGAGACGAAGACAGGATACAGAAGCCTGTGTATTTTAACAGCAAGGCGCTCCAAGGGGCAGAGCAAAGATACCCGAGGATGGAGAAGCTGGCCTACGCCTTGATCCATACCTCAAGGAAGATGAAGCCATACTTTCAGTCCCATACAATGGTCATCCTCACCGACTCTCCTCTTAGGCAGTTCCTACACAAGCCAGAAAAATCAGGTAGGTTGATGGCCTGGGCTATAGAGCTGGGGGAGTTTGACATTGTGTATCAGCCTAGGACGGCCATTAAGGGGCAGGCATTGGCAGACTTCGTGGCTGAGTTCACCTGGGAAGATGATGAGGCCGAGGGAGAGACCCTCGGGAAGACGGATACAGAAGACAGATCCGCAGACACACCCGCAGATAGGGCTGAGACGAGCACCGCTAGAAGGAAAGTGACTGAAAACGAAGAGGGAAGATATATCTTTAGACAGGGGTCCCTCTCTGAGGGAAATTTTTCAGAAGGAAAGACTCTGTGGAGCCTCTTCGTTGACGGGTCCTCCTGTGACAGCGGAAGTGGTGCTGGACTGATACTATCAGCACCCGATGGCACAGACGTTGAATACACCCTGAGGTTCAACTTCAAGGCCTCCAATAACGAGGTTGAATATGAGGCCTTAATAGCAGGCCTCTCCTTGGCTAAGTCTCTTAGTGTCGGCCAGATTTTGGTCCATAGTGATTCAAGGCTAGTAGTGAATCAGATACTAGGAGCCTACGAGGCTAAGGACGAGAGGATGGCTAGGTACCTTGATAAGGTGAGGTCATTACTGAAGGGCTTCAGAGAAGTGAAATTAAGGAGGGTACCTAGGCTTGACAATGGCCGTGCTAATGCCCTTGCTAGGTTGGCCTCGGCAACAAGAACAGACATCAGGGGGACGGTCCCAGTAGAAATTTTGCTTCGGCCAACTATTGAGGACGCTGAGGGAACACCCAGAAATGGCCTAAATGTTTCCCACGAAGCTTCGTGGATGGACCCCCTGATCAGATACATTAAAGAGGCTGAGATGCCAGAAGCAAGGCAAGAAAGGAAGAAGCTGAGGTACAGGGCGGCAAAATTCACTGTCATCGGAGACACCTTATACAAAAAGGGGTTTTTGCTCCCCTTACTTAGGTGTGTGCATCCCTCAGAAGTCCCTTCCATTTTGCAAGATGTGCATGAAGGGTCGTGCTCAAGCCACATTGGGGGTAGATCCCTAGCGAAGAGGGTAATCACCCAGGGGTACTGGTGGCCGACCATGGGGAAAGACGCAGCGGCATACGTAAAAACGTGCGACAAATGTCAAAGATTTGCCACCATCCCTCACCATCCCCATCAGCCTCTTACTTCCATTACATCCCCATGGCCATTTGCAGTGTGGGGGATCGACCTAGTAGGACCCTTGCCTAGGGCCATCAATAACTATCGATTCCTCATCGTAGCCATTGATTATTTTTCAGAATGGGTGGAGGCGGAGACAATGGTGACAATCACAGAGCAGAAGACCTTCCAGTTCATCTGGAAAAACATCATATGCAGATATGGTCTCCCCAACACCCTCATCTCGGATAACGGGACTCAGTTCAAGAATGCCTCTCTACAGAAATACTGTGAGAGGGTAAGTATCAAACAATTTTTCTCCACCCCAGGCCGACCTCAGGCCAATGGGCAAACCGAAGTTACGAATAGGACAATCCTAGACGGAATTAAGAAGAGGCTTGAGGAGGCAAAAGGAAGATGGGTCGAGGAATTATATGTCGTGCTGTGGGCATACAGGACGACAGTGAGGACCCCCACCGGGAAGACCCCATTCATGCTAGCATATGGATCAGAAGCCGTCATCCCACCGAGATTGAGTTTCCTACGCATAGAGTCCAGGTGTATGACCCCCAGAAAAATGCGGAGGAGAGGAGACTCCACTTGGACCTGATTGAGGAAAGAAGGGAGAACGCTGAGGTAAGGCAGGCCGCCTACCAACAGAGGACCTCAAGGTTTTACAATCATAGGGTGAAACAGAGGCCCATCACAGTGGGGGACTTGGTCCTCAAAAAGACTTGGCAAAAGCCCAACAAGCTTCACCCTAATTGGCATGGCCCATATAGGGTCATCGATGAAGTCATCCCTGGGACCTACAGGCTAGAAAACCTAGAGGGGGAACCTTTTTCAAACCCCTGGAATGCAGATCATTTGAAGAAATACTATCAGTAGTGTTGTAAGGTCTTGAAAGGCCATAATTGTAATGAGAGTTGCTCCAACAGAACACTTGGAAAATTAATGAGAAATATCAGTGTTTCCCTCATCCTGTGGTTGTCAGTCCTAGCACGCATGGAAACATCTACAGAAATCCATTAATTTGGAAAGTTGATCCCTCGGCTATAATGGGAACCAGTGGAGGGGACAACCCCACCATTGTCCTCAAGAAAGACGAGGGAAGACTTTAAAAACCATTAAATTGGTAAGTGAATCCCTCGGCTATAATGGGGACCAGTGGAGGGGACGACCCCACCACTGTCCTCAAGAAAGACGAGGGAAGACTTTAAAATCCATTAAATTGGTAAGTGAATCCCTCGGCTATAATGAGGACCAGTGGAGGGGACGACCCCACCACTGTCCTCAAAAAAGACAAGGGAAGACTTTAAAATTCATTAAATTGGTAAGTGAATCCCTCGGCTATAATGGGGACCAGTGGAGGGGACGACCCCACCACTGTCCTCAAAAAAGACGAGGGAAAACTTTAAAATCCATTAAATTGGTAAGTGAATCCCTCGGCTATAATGGGGACCAGTGGAGGGGACGACCCCACCACTGTCCTCAAGAAAGACGAGGGAAGACTTGAAAACCATTAAATTGGTAAGTTGATCCCTCGGCTATAATGGGGACCAGTGGAGGGGACGACCCCACCACTGTCCTCAAGAAAGACGAGGGAAGACTTTAAAATCCATTAAATTGGTAAGTGAATCCCTCGACTATAATGGGGACCAGTGGAGGGGACGACCCCACCACTGTCCTCAAGAAAGACGAGGGAAGACTTGAAAAACATTAATTTGGTAAGTGAATCCCTCGGCTATAATGGGGACCAGTGGAGGGGACGACCCCACCACTGTCCTCAAAAAAGACGAGGGTAGACTTTATTTAAAAATCATTAATTTGGTTACTTGAACCCTCGGCTATAATGAGGCCACATGAGGGGACGACCCCACATTGGTCCTCAAAAAAGATGAGGGAGGGGTTAGTAGCATCAACAATGAGCAAACCATAATAGAATTACATATGGAAGACAGCAATTATGGAAGACAGCAGAAGTAGAGACGATGGTATTGACAAAACATAAAATATCAAGTGTTTTACAATACAAAGAACAAAAATACACTAGAAGGGTATGGGCTACAGGCAGCCACCCTATGGGACGACATCAGAGGGCAAGGCCTCTACATCTATAGGAATGGTCTCCTCAATAACCAAAACAGGGTGATCTTCAGAAGTGCCGACCCCCTCGACCTGAACTTGGGATTCCACTTGGTTGAGGGCCTCGGCAATTAGGGGGTCGTCCAGTTGAACACCCTCCAGTGAAGGACGAACCGACGAGACGACATCACCGAATTTGAGGACGACCCATCGGCAGGCCGTCCTGATCCCCCTTTCCAGATACTCAAGGCCGAAGCCCTGAAATTCATCTGAAGTCTTATAAGCCTCAACAGCATTGGCCTCATCTTTCTTGATGGTCGCTTCCAGATCAGTCTTATGATGGGCCTCCAGGTTGATCAGGGCCGAGTCCCTCCCCTTGATGAGCAAGTCCTTGGCTTGCTGGTCGGCATCATGCTGCCTCATCAGCTCATCTAGGACTCTAGCATGCTCAGTCCTTACACTCTCAAGCTCAGCCCTTGCAGTATTAAGCTCAGTCCTCACAGTATTAAGCTCAGTCCTCGCAGTATCAAGCTCTGTCCGAAGGTCGGCCTCATGCCGAATGGCCCTCTCAGCTTCGTAAAACTTCTGTTGGTTCTCATCTATCCACTTGGTGGCTGAGGTGAAGGCACAAACGGACTACACAAAATAAATAAAAAACAAATGTCAAGAAGGGCCGAGGGAACAGTTAGTGAAAGAATGAAATTAAAGAGGTAGGTCAAGATCAATACCTGGGCAAGGGAGTGAAGACCATAGTTGTACACTCTTGCAGGAGGCATCTTTGCTAAAAACTCGAAGTCAGAGGCCGACGGTGTAGAGAACATCGAGGCCCTGGCAACCCTTAAGTTCGTGATCAGTGACGAGGGGTCGGCCCTCAAGTGTGCCAGGTTTTGAGACCAGAAGGCCCCCATGCTGGAAGAAGAGGTCGTCCCCTCAGAGGCTTCGACCCTTGCTCTCGTCCGAGAATCAGGCCGAGGCTCAACAGGGGCCTCAGGCTCCTTCCTTTTGTTACTGTCAGCGGTCAGCTCCACCACTGTCGGCCCAGCGGCCTTTGTCTTCCTCAGAGCCTGCTGAGGCTCCTTCCCCTTTTTCTTGGCCAATCCAGATAGTAGGCTGAGAGCTGTCATTTCCCAAAGATAGTCTGGTGTACCTGCAGGACGATCTGATAAGAGGACGATATGTTAGAAAAGTGCAGATCTAAAGAGGAAACACTTTGGAAAAAGCAAATAATAGGAAATGTTCAGTATAACTCACATAGTTCAGAGAGGGGGCCGACCCTCAGACCAGCTTCTTTAAGGAACCGAGGGGTCATCAAGTCTTCGAATTTTGCAAGCTCACCCTCTCGCCCTTGTCCTCTCAGATAATCTACAATGTCCTTCTCCTCCAGACAAAGTCCAGGGTCTGACCTGGCCTTCATGGAGGGGTTGGCCCATTTTCTGGGGACCCTCGGAACATCGGCGGTGGGCTCCCATTCCCCAGAAATAAAGAAAAACCTCTTTTTCCAATCGTGGTTGGAAGTTTGTGCCACATGAAGGAGTTTCTTCTCAGACCTCCTTGCCCCCAGATGATAGTATCCGGGCTGTTTGGATGAGGAGGTAATGTTGTAGCAGCCCAAAAATAGGGCAGCCGAGGGCTCGTCGGTGAAAGAATTCTTCCACAAAGAGATATAGCCCAAGATCGTCCTTTAAGAGTTGGGGGAAGTTGAGAGGGGGCTACGCCGAGGGCAAACAGGATATCAGCAATGGCAGGGTGCAGAGGGAGCCTGACTCCAACCTTGAACATTTGTTCATAGACTGCAACCTCTCCCTCTTCACAATCAAAAACCCTCTCAGTCTCAGAGGGAACCCTCATAGTTACCCCGGAGGGCACTCCGTAAATATGCCTCCATATCAGAAGGTCTCTATCCCTAACAGAGGAGATAAAGGACGAGGTGTGGGAGGTATCAACCTCGTCATCCGTATTGTCGTCCTCGTCCTCATCCCCTTCTCCATCATCACCTGCAGGAGGACCCTGAGGAAAAGCCACTTGGAAGGCATTGGGGGATAGGGTTGTCACAGGGACAGCCTCAGAAGGGGCCATACCCTCGGCCTCTCGGCCTGGACTAAGGTCAGATGTGTCCCTTCTACCAGAAGTTCCAGCACCAGCTAGCGAGGAGGCTCTCTCGTCCATTTCACTTGGGTTGGGAGTCTCGGTCGGACGAGGAGACGACCCACAAGACTCAGAAGGTTCAGATGGTCTTATGGTGGCAAGAGGAATGGGAAAGATGGGTCGTACCCAATTAGGGTCGTCCCCTCGTCTCCTCTCTTCCTCTTCCTCCACTCGTCTGATTTCGGTAAAGAGCTTCTCTCTCAAGGACGGGAACTCAGATACTAAGTTGTAAAGCCTCCTAAGCATTAAGGGGAAGACTCTACACTTAGAGAAATTACACTAGACTTGGCTAATTCAGCTACAAACAAGTGGGGAATTGACCAGGTTTGACTTTTGGATTAAACAAAAGAACTCAAAGGTTTTCGTCAAGAACGTTCAAGAACCTTTAACCGGAGAAGGCACCGGAAAAAGCTATGGGGAACTCGAAGGAAGTGCAACCCTATGGCCCTAAAAAACAAACAGAATTGAAGACAAAGGAAAGCGCTTAATGAAGGAGAGTACCTGATGACGAGGGTGGATAACGCTGCTGAGACCTGACGAATCGAAAGCTGCAGGTGGCAATGGAAACTGGTTCTAGAGAGAAAAAAGGCCTGGGCGCAAAGAAGAAGAAGGAAGAAAGAGATTTTGAAAATCTCTTAAATACTTTGGTAATGAGTGGACCCATTTACCAAGAAAGGTATAATTAGGGCACAAGGCCCCAAGAGCACTGCGCAGCCGCCATGCCTTGGAAACTGGAACAGCAATGAGTATCTGCACAGGTGTCACTCACCTAACTGATCACACGTGTCTCAATTTCAACAAATATCCCTCAGCCATCTCAATGGCACCTATGGCTAAGGGTTGGGGGTGATTGATATACCCGTTTATACCCTCAGCCTGGATGAGGATTACCCCCAAAACGGACGACCCCCTACGAGGGGCCGACCCTTCACCAATCTCTTGACAACCCTTCACACCGGGCTCCAGACGACAGTACGAGAGGACGACCCTCCACCAGGCTCCAGACGACAGTACGAGGGGCCGACCCTCCACCAGGCTCCAGCTGACAGTACGAGAGGCCGACCCTCCACCAGGATCCAGCTGACAGTACGAGAGGCCGACCCTCCACTAGGCTCCAGCCGACAGTACGAGGGGCCGACAGTACGAGGCCAGAATTGGGCCAGGCTCACTCCCGGAAGAAACTTTGCCCTCGACCTTGGCTCATAGGCCGAGGGTGATATCATGACAGCCCGTGGTTTGGGAGACGCGTGGAACAGTGCACGTGAGGCTCATACGACACGTGGCAGACCGTTATAACAAAATCACATCCTCACGTGAGGGAATATTATGTCATCATTTGGCATCTACAGGTGTCAACAGGGGATTGGCTAGATCATTATTCACATGCACCATGCTTACTTGGGGGGTACACTACACCCCCCAAGACCTATATATACTTGTCACCTACAACCCTACAGGGGATCGATCCATGAACAGTAGCCCTAGCTAAAACTCTGCTTGTACACACACAGTAGAGGGAGAGAGAGGGTTATGTGCATTGTATCCAAGGCCATTAGTTCCCATACTTAGTGGATCACACACTCACAGTGGATGTAGGCCAATTTGGCTGAACCACTATACATCATTGTCTAATCTCCTCTTATACTCATCCCCTTCTATATACTTATACATCTCCATGGCTGCCATGGCTGCTACTGCTTGAGCTCACTATCACTTATCTGGTGGTGCTAAATATCATCATCATCATCAACCATTTTCGGACTAACCGTGCCCTCTAAATTGGCATCCGGGATATCGTTCATTATATCATGTTCCAACATCATATTAACTCTTAAACAATAATCCAATTGGAATATAAATCATAATCATTGCTTAAAGCACAACGACGCAATAAAACATAATGTTACACTATTTACATTCGCGTAATGGTAAATATGCAAAACTCAGTAAATATTAAGTCTTAAATCACTTAGAGTAATATTTACTTCAACTTCCTTTATTTTGCATGATTAACCCACATGGCAAATTAATATAAAAATAATTACTCATAAATAAGGGGTATTACATACTCCCCCCTTACAAGGGAATTTTGCCTCAAAATTTAGGCGTACCTTGTAAAAAGAGATGTGGATACTTCTCCCGAATATTGTCCTCCTGTTCCTAAGTTGATTCCTCAGCATTGTGGTGTCCCCACTGGACTCGAACCAATGGTACCACTTTTGATCTTAATCTACGCTCTCCATGATCTAGAATAGCAATTGGTTCTTCCTCATATGAAATATTGGGTTACAACTCGATATCATCCAATGGGGCATGCCAATGATCTCCCTCGCATCTTTTATACTTCTTCAAAGATGAAACATATAACACATCATGAATTTGTTGTAGGCGTTCCGGCAAAGCTAGTTGATATGCTACGGGGCCTATCTTTGCAATAACAGGAAAAGGGCCTACATAACGCGGTGCAAGTTTTCCTTTCTTCCCGAATCGCATTACACCCTTCATTGGGGATACCCGCACTAAAACTTCATCCCCCACTTCCAATTACACATGTCTTCGGTTCGCATCGGCATAGCTCTTCTGGCGATCTTGTGAAATTCGGATGCGGGTTCGGATAAGCTCAATCTTCGAAGAGGTACCTTGGATAATTTTAGGTCCAGGAGTTTATTGTCTCCTACTTCCAACCAACAAGCAGGTGATCAACACAGTCGGCCATATAATGCCTCATATGGTGCCATACCTATCGTAATTGGTACGAATTATTGTATGCAAATTCGACCAATGGAAGGTATTGCTCCCATCCTCCTCTAATGTCAAGTACGCACATTCGAAGCATATCCTCCAATATTTGGTTGACCCTCTTCATTTGTCCATCAGTTTTTGGATGGTACGAAGTACTCAACCTCAATTCGGTCCCCATCGCCTCTTGGAAACTTTTCCAAAAGTGGGATACAAAAATCTTATCTCGATCTGAGATGATGTTGATAGGAACCCCATGGAGTTTCACAATTTCCACAATAAAGAGTTGGGCGTAACGTGTCGTATTATAATCCATTCGTACCAATAGGAAGTGTGCCAATTTGGTCAAACGATCGATGATAACCCAAATGGAATTATGTCCGCTTTGCGACGTCGGCAATCCCGTGATAAAATCCATTGAGATACTTTCCCATTTCCACACCCGTATCTCCAACGGTTGCAACAATACAGTTGGTCATTGGTGGTCCACCTTTACCAATTAAAAAGTGGCGCATTGGGAGACAAACTCTGAAATGTCTCTTTTCGTATGCGCCCACCAATACTCACGGCACATATCTTGGTACATTTTATCCCCACCTGGATGTACTAAAAATCTCGAACCATGGGATTCAGTCATGACAGCACGTCTCAAGTTCCCCTCGTCTGGGACTATAAGTCTTTCGTGTAAACGTAACCCACCCTCATAACTAATAGAGTAGGACTCTGCTCCCTTAGTCAACAATTTGCGTACTCGATCTTGACAATCTGTGTCCCTTCCTTGCACTTCTCCAACTCGCATCACAATAGCAGGCATAATGGTCAACAGTGACACAAATGCTCTTGCTACAGCATCCTCCTGGCTAAGCTCTTTCCATTTGGTTTTCCACACCTTCTCTAGTTCCCCCACGGGTTTATGACTCAGTGCATCTGCTACTACATTTTCCTTGCCTGGGTGGTAGCGAATATCGAATTGATAGTCATTTACGAACTCCAACCACCGACGTTTCCGCATATTTAGATCTTTCTGAGAGAACAAATATTATAACGATTTGTGGTTCGTAAAAAGATAACTTCTCACCAAGGAGGTAATACCTCCATATATTTAAGGCCAACACCATCGCAGCAAGCTCCATATCATGCACAGGATAATTCTTTTCATAGGGCATAAGCTTACAAGATGCATAAGCAATGGCCCTATGCTCCTGTTGCAACACACCTCCCAACCCTTATAGAGATGCGTTCGTAAAGACCAAATAGTCCACTCCCGATCTTGGTAATGCGAGTACAGGAGCAGAAGTTAATTTGTCCTTCATCTCATCAAAAGATAGCTAACATGAATCATACCAAACAAATCGTACTCCCTTCCAGGCCAAGTTCATTAAAAGGCCCGTAATTTTGGAGAAACACTTAATGAAACGGCGATAATAACCCACTTAACCCAAAAAACTGCGGATCTCCGTTGGCGTCGTGGATTGGCCCCATTCCCTCACTGCGGCAACTTTGCTTGGGTCCACAAAAATACCCTTAATCATCACAATATGCCCCAAAAACTGCACTTCCTGCAATCAAAATCCACATTTCTCGAACTGGGCATAAAGTTCATGATCTCGTAGTGTCTGCAGGACCAATCGCAAGTGTTCAGCATGATCAGCTTCAGTCCGAGAATAGACTAGAATGTCGTGAATAAACACTATGATAAACTGGTCTAGGAAGTCCCGATAGACTCGATTCATAAGGTCCATAAATACGGTAGGAGCTTTGGTTAGCCCAAAAGGCATGACCAAAAACTCATAAGACCCATATCTAGTCAAGACTGTGGTCTTCGACATGTCCTGCTCTCGAATTCGCAGTTGATGGTACCCAGTCCTCAAATCTATTTTAGATAAGTACAATGCTCCCCTTAATTGATAAAACAAATCGAACGGGTATTTATTCTTGATGGTTACCTTATTCAATTCCCGGTAATCAATGCATAACCGGAGGGAACCATCCCTCTTCTTCACAAATAACATAAGAGCACCCCATGGCGACGTACTACACCGAATGAACCCCTGTCCTAGAAGTTATTGAATCTGATCCCTTAACTCCCTCATTTCCAAGGGATCCATATGGTATGGAGCTCACGCAATAAGTCGAGTTCCCGGTGCTAAATCAATTACAAACTCAATCTCACGACTTGGGGGTAAGCCCAAAATTTCCTGAAAGACGTTCTCAAATTCTCTAACAATTGGAATCGAATCTAGGGAAATAATTATTTCGCGTGATGTCTCCTCCTCTATATAATATAAGTGCGTGATCGAACCTCCCTCCGAAAGAGGCATAGACAATTGAAACATTATTGCCCCGAAATGGCGAAGACTACACTCCTTCCATGACAATTACCAGAGCATGGTATTTGACTAACCAATCCATGCCCAAAATGACATCATACCCGACCATATCTAGGACGAGTAAATTGGCCTCAAAATGCGAATTACCAAGGTCTATTCCTACCCTTTTACAAACATAAAGTATAAGAGAACAATCACCCATGGAAGACTCCACACTAGTAAAAGTGCTCTCGGCAAACTTAATCAGCCCCGTCGAATGAGAAAAATTCCTAGCAATAAATGAGTGCGTCACGCCCGTATCAAATAATACTCGACCCGCATACCCATGAATGGGAAACTTACCTCGATAGTTGGCGGTGCGGGGGGTACTGGAGGAAAAAAAGCATCCTGAATATCATACACAAGCCCATACTGAAGTTGTCCCTATTGTAAAGGGATGGCTGGAATAGGTGTTGGAGGTTGTGGAAGTGTCTATTAATTCTGAGGGCCTCTAGGAAACTATCCCCCATTTAATTATGGACAAGCTCTCCATATGTGACCCTGTTCACCACACTGAAAATAACGGCCTGTAAACTTTTTTGGATGATGGCCCCGATTATTGTTCCGAAACTACCCCGCACCTTGGCCCTGATGGCCTCAACCTCCATTATTTCCTATACCTGCTTGTCCCGGTTGGACCAACTGCTACTGAGCACCCTAACCGTGCCTAAAACCACCTCTGCCAAAATTAAAACCCCCAAAATGTTGCTTCTTAGCCGAGTCCCCTTGCTGGAGTTCCCGCTCTTTCTATTTATTTCCAAATCGTTATGGCGGTGGTAGGACTCCACCTGCACCATTTTCCCCTTGCTTACTGGATTGACTAGAGTCTTTAATCTTCTTTCTCCCTTTCACATGAAGGCGATGATCCTGGCAATGAAGCAAACTGCATTCATTCGCCAAATGTTTGCAAGGTTGGGTTCCCCAAGAAATGCTGCCTTATCCTCCAATTCAAGCCGCCGATAAATATTGAAATCCTCCTTTCTTCTGGAATTATTTTATCCGGAACAAAGTTTGACAAACGAGTAAATTTCTCTTCATATTCCTCCACTGATCTCTCCCCTTGAACAACATCCTGAAGCTTCCTCCTCATCTCCTTCTGGACTGCTGGAGGAAAATATTTTCGATCAAACAGAACCTAGAATTCTGTGATAGTCATGGCATCCCTTTGTTTCGGAGTTATCACCAACTCCCACCATTGTAGGGCTGCTCCCACAAGTTTAAAAGTGGCGAGAATCTCTTTTCGCTCCCCGCTACACTCCACCATTCGAAGATGGCGTTGCATATCTTTCTTCCATTGATTTTCCACAATCACATCAGCGCCACCCTAAAATTTTGGAGGGTGACCTTTCAAGAAGGATTCTCTAACTCGTTCCCACGTGGAGGATCCAGCATGGTCCTGAGCCGCCGGTACAATTGGTTATTGAGGTTGTGGGAATTTCTGCGTCATAGCGGTCATAGCAGCATTCATCGCCTAGCCCACAATATTAGCCACCTTCGTCGCATTTATAGTGCCTTACGGTGGTGGGGGCTCTACATCCTCTACAACTCGATTTACCCTTATCGAGCGACATCGTTTAGGAGGAATCTTAGATAAAAGTAGATGAATTAGAATACATCTAAAACAATTTATCCTTGCAGAAGATCGCATATGCACAAACAAAACAGTCTTAATAGTAGGGCTTTAAATTAAAGAACGTTACGCTAGAACGTGATAAGTCCGCATAGATCCTAAGGACTCTAGAACCAAATGCTCTGATACCATCTGTGACACGCCGCTTATTAAAATAAGAGGTGGCTAGACAATTACTCAAATAAAATCAGGAATCAGAAACGGTCCACTCTTAGCATTACTTCGCATAAATAAATAATACGAGACAACCACCAAATATTTTAAAAAATGGATGTCAATTAATTTCCAAGTTTAATAAAACAATTTCGATAATCCAATTTATAAGAGAATGTGGGTAAATATAAAGGCATGTAACATTTTGACAAAGATTCTACAAAACGTAACTGGATAAGATGTCGGTTAACAGACTAATGCAAAAGTTTACATCAAGTATTACAGCAAGTATGAACAATAACTGGGGCAACCCGCCTGAATATACAGACTGATCTTAACTAGATTATACAAAATATTGATGCGTCAATTACAATATCCTACAACATTCGCAGAATTTTTTTAGCTCCTTGACACTAGGAAGGAGAGATCAAAGCGGGCGCCCTTGCGACGGAGCACCTGAACATATATAAGAACCACACAAGAAGAAGAAATATAAACGGGTCAGGACCCGATTTGATATGATATACGGGCGAATAAGTATAACAGTTATGAATACTAATCATCATAAACAAGTTTAATTCTCTCTTCAATATAAGAATCATCCTCACCTATCATCTAAATGCACATCCTAGCGTCATACTAGATCATTATAAGTTAAACTACCCATCCATCGAAGATAAATAACAAAATTCCATTTTTACATGCTTAGTTTGCCAATTCATAAAGTATACCTTGACAAGTCCATTGAACATTGGGAAATCTTATGCCATAGTGTTAATTTATAAATTTATTACTCATTTATAAAATGACACATTCGTGAGAATAGTTTCAATCATGATATAATGATTCTAAGACCATCCATCTGGGAGTCACCCCACTGGATGCGCCTCTAAATTCTATCATCTTCCAGGGCCTACAATCAACACCACTTGGGCATCCTAAATCGCGTCACATGGGAAGCAGCCATATACCTTCGTCAGTGAGTCATAACCATACCTGGAATTACCTCACTTCGAATAAAACAACCACACAATGTAACCACTGGTCCTATGGCCGAGGACTATATTCTCCCTACATCACAAGCCAGGTGATTTACCTCATGCGCGTAACTTCCCGTATGATAGTATTTAGAGATGTATGTATATGCATGCAGTAAATCACAAGATTTTCCAATTTAAAGTGTACATTCATTATATCCGGAACCATATGTACCCAACGACATAAGATGTAAAGTTTAATTGCCCCCATACTATCCCTGAGTGTTCACAACAACATTATAAGCTACGAAGTGTAATATTCCTCATACTAGTCTCTAAAAGTCCTAAAACCTACAACCCAACTCTCCCTTGGTCCTAGGCTAGCTTACTAGACAAACTAAGACATTTAGTTTTTAATTTGCTCCCGAAATAATCCCAATTACTCCCTTTCTAACCTAGAGTATTAATCCCCCTAATAAAAGACCCTAATACTCTTTATTACTTCATATAATAAGGTTCCTAAGCCTTGAACCTAAAAGAAAAGAGTAGAAAGAAAATCTCATTTTTGGGTTGAAAATAGGGTAACGGATCGATCCATTTTTCATTTTACCCGGATCGGTCCGTTACATATGCCTTGTGCAGAAAAATTTTGTGGTCGGATCGATCCTTCTCTTTGGAGGACCAGATCGGTCTGGTACCTGGTAATTCAGCCATCTCCCATTTTTCTTACAAAACCTAAATCTTCCAATTATTTCTCCACTTCTCTCAACAACATCATCTAATAACTTCACCAAATCATTCTTACACAACAACTAACTAATATATCCAACTCAAATCATATCTAAATCAAGGTCTAAAGGTTTAACAACAAAATCATCAAAACCCACAAATGGTTTAAATCTCAAAACACAACTATATATACAAATCATTCACACTCAATCATACATATGTGCAAGTTAGAAACTTGCCTCAAGATTCTAGCCTCGGATTCTTGCTTGTTGAGATGATTTCAAGCCAAAGATAGCAAATCTCCTCTTTCTCCGAAACTCCATCTCTTCTCTCTAACTCTCTTTAGGTTTTGAAACATAAATGAGAAATAAATGTTCTTACAAGACTAAAATACCCAAATACATTAAGTATAACATTTAAATTCTACTACACAATTTAAAATGACCCTTAACATCATAATTAAGTTATAACTAGTCAAAAGTACCCCCGGAGCCCGAAAACACAATTGGTACTTATTTTGACTATCTCAACCATTTTCGGACTAATCGTGCCCTCTAAATTGGCATTCGGGATATCGTTCATTATATCATGTTCCAAAATCATATTCACTCTTAAATAATAATCCAATTGGAATATAAATCATAATCGTCGCTTAAAGCACAACGACGCAATAAAACATAATGTTACACTATTTACATTCGCTTAATGGTAAATATGCAAAACTCAGTAAATATTAAGTCTTAAATCACTTAGAGTAATATTTACTTCAACTTCCTTTATTTTGTATGATTAACCCACATGGCAAATTAATATAAAAACAATTACTCATAAATAAGGGGTATTACATTTCCAAGACATTATCCTCATTGAGGCAAACCTTCGGCAAAGATGGAAGACGAAGGGGAAACATGAGAAGAGTAGGTACTAAAAATAATTTTTTGTGTGCACACACATACATTTTTGCAAAACATCACCTTGATGAACTCTATCACTTATACTCATGCTCACAAGGAATACCCCCACATTAGAAATATATTTTTTCACAAAAATTCTTAAGATAACCTACGTATAAAACAAGAGTAAAATGACACACTTGATCTCATCACGAAAAATAATTTAACCACAAGTCTTCACACTATCCCTGCACACACATTGGAAATACAATGAACATATTGGAATAGCAAATTAATCCCACGTGATTCCCTCAAAATAAAATATATGTAATTCATAATTTACCTACACTATTTACACATCCTTCTACACACAACATAACTTGTGAATGTTTTTAAAATAAATGATGTTGGAAATTCAATTCATAAGAATGTTGAAACTCAATTGACCTTTACTTCACATTAGTTCAACTGCATTAAAGGATTACTTCACTATATCACATAATTTTCACTAAATCACTTACACGCCTAATACTTGAGTTATTGAGTTATAAGATGATATTATCACACTTGTCTATGACTTAAGAAAATATATTGATGTGTTATTTATCCCTCATAATTTTTGGAATACCGTTTTGGCATAAGATATGAAGATTCATGCTACATGGAAATGTGGAAAGTAGACCCCTATAAAATTTGGGAATGAAAAAAATAACACATTGCGTATATCAAAGTTTTTGGGTAGAAACGTCATATTCAAAATGGTCGAGAAAAATTTATCCAAGCTAATCCTGAATCCGACAAAGAAATATTTTTGGAGTACTAAAAAATAATCAAACATATCTACACAATAACCCGTGTCTTCTAATAATTCATGCATATCATGATAGAAACCCTTTTTGAAGGACCAACCAGGAACTCAAACGAGGAAGAAACTTTACTTGAAAGAAATTAACCCATAAAGATCAACCAAGAATGGGATGTGATACTTCACTTTATTTATACCACAAACAACTTTGTGAATAATTTTACCAAACCTATCCCTATATATAATTTTTTCACCATCCAACATGACATCAACCTAAGAAACATAAAAGACATTGTTTAGAATACAATTTTTTTCATATGTATTATCTATTCGCATGTCATACTAACTATAATTGTAGTTGGTATGCCTCGTGCATGAAAACAACACACCTTTATTGATAATGACAAAGGGGGAGAAATATAAGAAATAAGATATGAGAAAAAGGAAGCTAAAATAAAGGGGGGATACTAAACCAAGTCTAAAAGAAAAGGGGATACTTTCAAATATTTTATCAATCCATATCAATTGAGTTGTCATCATAAAAAAAATAGATTGTGAAACATAAGGTATTTCAAAGAAAAGGATTTTGTATGATAACGATATAATTAATATGTAATCACACTTCACTATCTTCTCTTAGATGTACTTGAGATAAAATAAGCACTCAATACATGATGAGATATATTACAAGGATCATTCCATCAATGCAACCATGCCCAAGCATTAAAATGAAGATTCAAATCACTTAGCTAACCTTAACAAGTTCAACTCACAAGCATAAGAAGTTCAAACCACAAAGATCAAACAAAGCATCAAGATAAGTTTAAGTTCAAAACAATCATGAAAGTAAGTTCCCGGTCATCTCACACAAAGCAGTATCACATGTCCTAAGCAATCCAGAATAATGACTAAAAATCATAATACATTTTCTTTATCTTCTTGATATTTAAGAACTATTATATAAGTATAAGTAAACTTCTTTGATCTTGTATATGCTCAAAGTCAACCTTCTTAGACCTACCTAAACCCTGCCAAAGAGATGTAAGCAAATTTCAACATGTTCGTATCCCAAACAAGAAGAATTGGTTGACTATAACTAAGCATAGTCGACTATAACTCAATTAATAGTCAACTATACATTGAGGTATAGTTTACTAACTTAGGCTAAGTGGATTTGCCTTCCAAAACCTAAAATCTCATTTCAGCCAAGGAGTTAGTTGACTATACAAAATGCATAGTCTATAATAAGTCTTTGGAAACACAAATTTCAATTGGATATATTTCAAGTTTTGGATTCCTAAAAGCCCCAGATTTTACCATAGCACCCTCTAACAACTAGTTTCTTCTTAAGCCTATAAATAGACATCCAAATATTCATTACAGCTTACCAAGATAATCACAAGCGTGTGTCATCTTACTTGAGAATTCTAGATCTAGAAACTAAGTCCCTTAAACCACTTTCCATATATGTGAAATTCAAACCCCAACCTCCATTGAAGCAAAACCTCTATTAAAGGAAAGCTTCAAAAGCAAAACCCATGTGAACCAAATATTCAAGGTCCAAACTCTCTTTAGCCAAATCCCAAACCTAATATCCATTTGAGCTAAAGATTTAAATACCATATCATTTATCCCAAGTAACAAATCCACCATCAAACCATTAAGAGTTTTAAAAAGAGAAATCAATAGCCATTTCAAAAGATCAAAGTTGCAAACCCAAATAACCACTTTAGCTTCAAAGTGATTTAAACACAAAATCAATCTTGAACCAAATTACCCCAAAATAACATGTGTGCTTAGAGATTAAAACAAAAATCTCCTAAGATGTATATCCAAACTAAAATACATACGTTGGCAACATACATGTGATTACTTGTTTTGTTTACATTTATAGAGAGAGAAAGTAAACCTATTTCACCATTATTTTAGTGAAGCAACTTTTCTTTATGTTTTGGTTACAAATATTGCTATTATTGATACAGTGAACTTCATTGTGTCTTCACGGCTGGCAGTGTCATTGTTGCGGGAAGTCAAGGCACACCCTGGGCTCTTGTATGGATACCACTTGGGTAAGGACGAGTTTAGCATCTTGATGTATGCGATTTGTAAGGTGTGATAAATCCTTGTAAGGCCAATTATAGTAATTGGGTTCGGCTTGATCATAAGAGATCAAAATTTCAGTTCTAGTACTATTAAGTAGTTCACATCTAGATAGGGATTTAACATCCTATTAGAATTGTTATGGTGCAATCCTAATGATTTATGTCAAACTACGGGAACTGTATGTTTGTTCAAGAACTTGCCCGATAGTTAAAAAGAGGATTGTAACTGGTATATCTGGAATGTATTAAATAAGATTACCCGTGAGATTTTTAAGTCTAAGGGTTATCTTGATTAGACTTAGGTATTCTCATATCATTTTCAAAGGGTGCATAGATTCTTAATCCCGAGAATTATGAGGACTGAAATACTTGAACAATTGTTTCATTAATTTTTATGGGTGTGATTCAATTTTATACTGGGTTAATATATTCCCATAGTTGGCAAATCATCGCGTGAGTAGGCCTCAGATCATAATTTTGAGGAATCCGTGTCCAAGAGATATCTTGGCTTGTGATACCCTCTTAATAGACTTATATCTTTTGTCTCCACCAGATTAACCCAACCGATGAATTGTTTTATAATCCGATAGAGTAGAAAATAAGTTAACTCTGAGAATCAATGAATTGATTAAATGTTGATTAAAATTGAATAGCGGAATATTAATTTGGCCAAATGTGTATCAGACACTTAACGTGAGGAATCATATTATATACCATAATCAACTTTACAAATAAGATCTCTATATTTCGAGTGATTTAAAGATAAGTAAAAAGGAATGAAATCGTGATTATGTAGTGGCGTTAATCGCGATTAAATAAATAAAAGAAGTAACTACGTAAATGTGATTGTAATTTTTTATTATTCATTTCTAAGCCAATTTAATTCTCCATTTCCCGAGTAGTAGCCCCGGAACTCTATGTAAGCCCAACATGGCTTATACTTATTTATATGGGTGTAATATAGGCTTTTAGGTTAATGGACCATTATAGAAGGTTAGAGAGGGAGATGAAAAATACTATTCATATTTTCTTGTAGGGATGAGGGGAAAGAAAGTTATTTCTCTCATATTTCACTATGGTGTTATATCCAAAACTTCCCACACACAAGGTGTATTTTGGGTGGATCATATCCTAGAAGATTTGAAATGTTCGGAGCTTTCTTATAAGTTTTTTGGAGATCATGAAGGGAAGCAATATCTACACCATCATCTCCTTATTTCTCCTCATACGAATCACAACATGATTCGCTATGGTATTATGTTCTTTAAACCACTTGCTTTCTTTTCAATGCATGATTAATCAACGATCTTAGGGCTGGAATTTTTTTGCATTTTCAAATGTCAATATTGATTTGTTTCTTGAGACCCACCTTTATAAATATATATATCATTAACAGTGATTAATAAATAGATAGCTGTAAAAAATCTGATATTATGTGGTTAGATGTTAAACCATGTTAGTAACTGCAGAGCTCTTTATACCCGTGATATTATATGAAAAATTAAAAGAACCTGTTGTTATTCAAATAGTTAATTATGCTATAGTATTTGGTGAACAGTAATAAAGATTAAAATATTAATATTATTATATAAAAGACTTTATTGTGATGTTTATTTCATTGGCACTTCTAATTGGGTTATGTTACCCAAATAGTGGTCCATAACCAGTTGTGTTGATTGACATCTCAGGTTAGGTTTGATATTCTAGGATTGACTAGATCTTGGAGAGCACGCTAGTGCTTTGGAGGTTTATTTTTATATACGAAGTAGTTCCCTTTCCATTGTGTATTTTATATCAGACAACTTTTGGATTTAAGAGTCGCTTATGACTCCGCAATTGTACTTGTGTTGTTATTTTAAGACCTTTGTATAATTGTTGGATTATTGGAGGTTGATGTACCTTGGACATTATTGTTTATGATTATTCATATTGTTATATCTCGTATCTTTTATTGAAAAAGTTTTTAATCATCTCATATTTATGTCCCATGTTAAGAATAATATTTTAAATTGTATCCATTTGTATAATCTAATATTTGGAGTTGATCAACCCTGATATTAGAATACGCGGGTTATTATAGATGGTATCAGATCATGGTCCAAGTTCTTGAGGGTTATAGGTATATGATAGTCTTTTCACGTACCGTCTAATGGCGCGACCATAAAAGGTTGAGCTTCACTGCAGAGAAGTGGAGTTTTGCCTTAGCGAAACAGGTAGCACATAGGGGTAGGGTTTTTCGGGTTGATATGCGCGATCGGGTCCGACTAGGTTCGCTTCAGCAAACGGGCCCAAATTTGTGTGAAATGTGTTTTGTAATGGGAATATTTTGTAATTTTGCCACAAATGTGTTCCACATATAAAAGGATCGTTTTGAGGTTTAAACTCCAAGTTTTTGGGTGCTCATTTGAGAGCTATATATATATATATATATATACAGAGAGAGAGAGAGAGAGAGAGAGAGAGAGAGAGAGAGAGAGAGAGAGAGAGAGAGAGAGAGAGAGAAAGAGAGAAAGAGAGAGGTAACGGATCAAGTGAGGACCTTAGTTTGCATACTGCTGGCGCGGACCAATTTTGATAAAGTAGTAAAAAAAAATTGGACTAATTTTTTTTATGGTTTTTAAACATTTCAGTAGGATCATGAAAAAAAAAATCAACTCAAAATGAATTTCTTTGCTATTTTAAAAAAATCGATCAAACTTTGTCAGTTTTTAACAACTTAAAAATTGACAAAGTCTGACCGATTTTTTTAAAATAGATCAAAATATTATTTTGAGCTGATTTTTTTATGGTCCTATTGAAATGTTTAAAAACCATTAAAAAAAATCTCGCTAAAAATACTTTTTTTACTATTTTAAAAAAATGGTTCGCCTTCAGGGACCTCAAAATGGAACCTCATAAGATCGTCTCTCTCTCTCTCTCTCTCTCTCAGAGAGAGAGAGAGAGAGAGAGTCACACTCTCATACATACCAAGTTAACATACCCATTTTTTTAAAATAATAAAAAAAATTGTTTTTGAGTTGAATTTTTTTTGTATGGTATTTAAACATTTCCAAGGGACCCATATAAAAACAATCACCTCAAAATAATCTTTTCTGCTATTTTTAAAAAATCGGTCAAAATTTCACCACTTTTAAAGCACTTTAAAGCTGTGAAAGTTTGACCGGTTTTTTAAAAATAGCAAAAAAGGTTATTTTGAGTTGATTCTTTTTATATGGGTCCCTTGAAATGTTTAAATATTACATAATAAAATTCAACTCAAAAATATTTTTTTAATATTTATTAAAATAGGTTTGCGCCAGTAAGCATATAAACTTGGTATGTATGAGAGCTTGCCCCTCTCTCTCTCTCTCTCTCTAGAGAGAGAGAGAGATAAAGAGAGGGGGAGAGTAGATTTCTTCCAAATGTGAGGCCTTGGGGTGAGAGTTAAGGGATTTCTCCTCTCACCCGTAGGTATTGCTCAAAAGTGGAAGATGGGTGTTAGTGTATCATGTATGGTAGGTATAATCTAGATCTATTGTGATGGGTAGGTGTGGGGGGGGGGGATTTCTAACTGGATTACATAGGGAGCAAGATAGACCAGAAATGGATACATGAAAAAACCTAGGAAAACCCTTTTGGGAATAACATTGAGAGAGTTCTAGGCTTAGACTTTAAATTCTCTTGGAAAATTTGGTGCATAATAGCAATCCGAAAGTTAGGTATGAGAATAGAGGGTATGTGATTTATTCTTGTATATTCTCTATTGTACTTGTAATTTATTCAAATGCAGTGGAATTCTCCCTCTTCATAGATGTAATCAAGTTGGTAAACTACGTATATCTTGGTGTTGTTTGTTGTTATCTCTCTTGATTTACGTCTTTGTGTGTTTGTCCTTATTACCATTTTATCTTGAATATCTGAGGTCTTGCTTAATTGGAGGTTGGCCTAACAAATTATGTATGACTCACGTTTATCAAAGCTTTTGCATTTTGAACAAAGTGATTAAACCAGTATTTTTATTAAAAGTTGGCTAAGTTACAAGTGGGATTTGACTTTTTCTAAAATTGGTCTAAACAAGTGATTGTAAATAAATTTGATAAAATAAGCATAAAAACTATTGTTTGGAATAAAAATGGCTAAAATGGTCGAACGAAGCGTTATGTACTTGATTTTAGGGGGTTTTCATTTTAGTACATGCATAATTACCCGATTTTGAGTTACCTTTAATTAATTTCTATGGACTTCAATACATTTTCTGTCGCTAAATGTGAAAATTTTCACCGCAAAAGTGATATGTGATGATATTTAGCGAAAAAATGTACTAAAGAAAAAAAATAGTGAAAGGTACCAAACTCAAAACGGGATAATTATAAAAATAAAAATAAACACTTAATTTTATTACTTTGTGAGAATATTTTCCTATACATTTTTTTTCACAATGATTAAAGTATTTACATACATGTTATCACACAATAAGAAGAAAAGAAAGACCTGCCGAGTACAAGTTGCGAGTTTCAGCCGCATTGAATATTAAAAGTAGTGTATTAAAAAAATCCAAATTTAAATTTTAATATAATTTCTAGTGTGAATTCCAAAATTTTAGTATATCCTAGATTCTTTTCCTAAATTATTTTAGACATATCCACTTTATGTAATTGGCAGAAATGTTTTGGTTCATATATAAGAAATATTTGTGGTTTGGCCCCATGTTTGTGTACATATATAATGTGTATATAACATAATAATATATGATTGCAAGTATATAAATATATTCTCATAAAATATATTAACGTATATAGCTTGTTCAAAATTTTTGTCTAATATAACATCTTGTTAGCCTACATTCCGATTCCGTAGCTATCTTAAATGTGTGTGGTGAGGTGGCATAGTTGCTTTACTTACTATTATCAATGTTATCCATGTCATTGATGGTTTGTGCATAACTGAACAACAAACGATGCTTTAATATAGAAAATAGTTAGTAATTTTATAATGCTCACTAATGTACTCATTTTTCATTAGTGTTGATTATATAAAATTTCATTACCATTCTACTACTACAAAACTCACTTAACTCAAATACATAAATACAGTTAAATGAGGATTAGATGGTTAAAGAAATATAGGGGAGAAATGGTATTAATATGAATAAGAGAGAGAGAGAAAGAGAGAGAGAAAAGAGATCTTGCAAAATTGAAAGAAACAAAATAATGAGTAACATTTTCAAAACAAAAAAAAATAAAAAGTCCAAAACCTAAACATTGTAATTAGTGTTGAAACAACTTTTAAAGCTGTAGTGCAAAACATGGAAAAGCTGAGTCCCACATCGGTGGGTTATATAAAATGGGTAGAGTTAATATACTTTTTGTGAGTTTAAAGGGTAAGTCCTTTGGGCATTCAATGTTTTATGGGTATGTGGGAGAATCCCAATGTGCCAAGTCTCACACATGCCCCGTCGTTCGTCCCGGGCTTGTGTTCGGGTTCGGGTCTTGGGCTCATTAAGAAATAATTTTTTGGACAAATAAAGTAAAGAATTTTAAGCTTAAAAATTAATTTTTTAATAGTAATTAATTCTGAGAAAAAACGTGGTTATTAACGGTTGAAAAATTCCACCAACTCAAATATTTATGATGGTAACTCAACATATAGACTGGAGATCCTAAGAAATATGTTCAAAGGATAATTACAAGTCACAAGTGATATGGGTTGAATCATGCTACTATTAATTAATACTGAACGGGGTTTTACTCCGAGTCCATCCCAATGGAGCATGATATCCTGAAGGGAGTAAAGGATGAGTTATTACAACTCTTAATGAGGTCTGTAGCTTTATTTTGGATCGGGTACCTAGCTATAGGAGTATCCTTGATAGACTCACCTATGTAAATGTGGAAGTGTGGCCACTTCCTACGGATATTTTGGGCAAATTCCTAAAGCATTCACTATACTGGGATAGAAGCACATGGTCGTAACGTGTTGGCTATTATAACTACATTCAAGTAGAGTTGTGTGTGGGATGTTGTCAGGGATACAGTTCAAAACTACAGTTACTCTAGTATATTCTGAATCATCTTCACTACGTAAAGGTTCAAATCGAAAGACACATTTGCTTATGCACAGTTCTATGAATTATTAGTCGATAAATTTTTTTCAAATTTTACAAGTGGGAGATTGTTGAAACATCTTTTAAAGCCGTATTGCAAAACATGAAAAGGTTGAGTCCCACATTGGTGGGTTACATAACATGGGTAGAGTTAATATAATTTTTTTGTGAATCTAAAGGGCCCCTTTGAGCATTCAATGTTTTGTATGTATGTGGGGGAGACTCAATGGGCCACGTCACATGCGCGTGCCGTCGCCTTAATCGTCCGGCTAGCCCGTGCTCGTGTCCGGGTCTGGGTCCGAATCTTAGGGTTGCGCTCATTAAGAAATAATTTTTTGGACAAATAAATTAACGATTTTTGGGCTTAAAAATTAATTTTTTAACGATAATTAATTCTGAGAAAAAACGTGGTTATTAGCAATTGAAAAGTTCCACCAACTCATATATTTATTTCGAAATTTCCTCCCCCTAAACCACTTCCAACGTCCATAATCTCTTCTTATAAACTATGAGCCTCCGTATTTTATAAAGAGATCTGAAAAGCAAAGAAAAAATCACTTACAACTTTCTTTTCCAAATTATTCTTTCTACTGTGAAATAGCAAATCCGCCCTAGACTTATTATTAAATTCGAGCAATTAAAAAAATGGATGTACATAGACCGTATTGATTCTTGTGCTTTATCAATTGGTACTTTGGAAGGCTATTTTATCATGGGGGTTATGAGGCTTCGGGGCGGCGCACATTGGGCAAAGCCTCGAAACACCTTAAAGAGAGCTCCATTGTCCGCGACTCAGTCGTGCTAGAATTCTTATTTTTTTTGTCAGCGTTTTACTGCTCGTCATTGGGTAATTTCATTTTTTAATTCTGCATTTATATTGCTGCTACAACAATTTTAAGGTGTCTATAATTATGCCATGGATGAAATTAACTCAACCAACCTTAACAAGCCATTTAAATATAAAGGCCAGCATTTTAAACATTTGAGTAAAACATTGCTATTTTATTTAACTACGAAAAAGGTCACATCTTGTGTTCAATTTGATAAGCCCGTAGTGAATAATCCACCAACTATTGAGGAAAGCAAAATTATTCGAAATTGGGAGGAAAATGATTTTCTGTGCAAGTACTATATTTTGAATGCTTTGAGTGACGAACCTTATGATTATTATGCCAATTATAAAACTGTAAAAGATGTTTGGGATGCTCTTTTTAAAAAATATGACAAAGAGGAGGCGGGTGCTAAAAAATATGTCGTCAACCGTTATTTGAAATTTCAAATGACGGATGATAAATCTATTGTGGCTCAAACCCATGATATACAAATGATTTCCCATGAAATTATTTTCGAGAGTATGGCTTTAGATGAGCAATTCCAGGTGGCTGTAATTATTGATAAATTGTCTTCAATGTTCAAAGAGTTCAAAAATACTTTAGGGCATAAATCAAAAGAATTTTCACTAAAGTCACTTATTGCTAAATTGAGAATTGAGGAGGAATACCAAAAATAGGACTACAAAGATGAAATTCTTGTTGTGTCTAACAACAAAAATCAGAAAAAGAACCACGCTCCAGTTGTTTTAAAGGCAAATGGGAAAAATATTAAATTTCAGAAAAAGAACCACAACCAGAATTTTAAAAGTCAGACTCAGACTCAGAATAAAAATAAGAACTGTGGAAATGGATAGTCTAACAATTCGGGATAGTTTCTCATTTTCAAGTGTGGCAAGCCTGGCCATATGGCTCACAAATATCGCAATGTGCCACATTCACAAGCGAATTTAACCGAAGAGGACATATGTGCTATGATTTTTGAAATCAACTTGATTAGCAATGCAGAAGGGTGGTGGGTGGATATTGGCGCTTCTCTCCATATCTGCTATGACCGTACTTTTTTAAGACTTATTCTGAGACTGTAGATAAGAAGGTGATGTTGGGTGATTCTTACTCCACTGAGGTTTCTGGTACTGGAAATGAGTAATTAAAGTTCACTTCGAAAAAAAATTATGATCCTCAAAGATGTTCTTCACACTCCTAAGATAAGAAAAAATTTAGTTTCGGGCTATCTTCTCAACAAAGCTGCCTTTACTCAAACTATTGGCAAGAGTTATGCCACTCATGAGATGTTTAAGTTGAATGTTGATGCTATTAATAAAATTTCTCCTTCTGGTTATATTGTTTGTTCTTTTAATATTTGGCATGCTAGACTTTGTCATGTTAATAAACGACTTGTTAAACATATGAGCACTTTAGGATTAATTCCAGAATTATCATTAAATGATTTCAAAAAATGTGAATGGTGTAGTCAAGATAAAATCGCTAAGACACCACATAAATATGTCCTTAGAGAATCTGAACCACTTGATTTAATTCATTCACATAGTTGTGAATTGGATGGTGTCACCGCTAGAAATGGCAAACGTTATTTCATTACTATTATTCATGATTGTTTTGATTATTCATTTGTGTATTTAATGAAAAATAAAAGTGCATCGTTTGACATGTTTAAAACTTTCTTAAATGAAATTGAATATCAATTTAGTCAAAAAATTAAAAGGTTACGTAATGATAGAGGCACCGAATATGATTCTTCACCATTTATTGAATTTTATAAAATCCACAGTATTATTCACAAAAATACTTCCCCTTATTCACCCAAAATGAATGGTAATGTCAAAAGAAAAAATAGGACATTAACTGAATTAGCTTTCGCTATTTTATTAAATTCGAGGGCTACCTCACATTGGTGGGGTGAAATTATTTTAATGGGGTGTCACGTACTTAATAGAATTCCGAAGACAAATATGAAAACATCTCCTTATGAAATTTGGAAAAATATTAAGCCAAATGTGTCATACTTTAGAACATGGGGGTGTTTAGCCTATGTACATATACCCGACCCTAAAAAGTCTAAATTAGCTAGTAGAGCTTATGAGTGCGTTTTTATAGGCTACACTATTAATAGCAAACCATAATGATTTTATGACTTGAAATATCAAGTAATAATTGAATCAAATGACGCCGATTTTTATGAAGAAAAATTTCCTTTTAAATTGAGAAATAGTCGGGGCGCGGCATCCACTAATATTTCTTTAAATAAAAATAAAGAATAGGATGAATCTGTTTTAGAACTTCAAAAGAGTAAAAGGGTTCGTGTTGAAAAAGATTTTGGCCCCGACTTTTATGCTTATACTCTAGAGGAGGATCCTAATACTATTGAAGAAGCTTTATCGTCTTTAGTTGTCGATTTATGGCAAAAGGCTATTAATGACGAAATGAATTCTTTGGAAACAAGTAAAACTTAACATTTAGTAGACCTTCCTCCTGGGTGTAAATGGATTCTTAAAAGAAATTAAAACCTGACGGCACTGTTGAAAAATATAAGGCACGTCTTGTCGCCGAAGGTTTTAGACAATGAGAAAATGTAGGCTTTTTCTTATACATTTTCACCTGTGACTAGAATAACGTCTATACGTGTACTATTTGTCATAGTTGCCTTAAATGACTTAATTGTACACCAAATGAGTATTAAAATTGCTTTTCAAAATGGAGATTTAGAAGAAGAGATTTATATGGATCAACCTGAACGTTTTATTGTACACGGTCAAGAAAATAAAGTGTGTAAATTAGACAAATCTCTTTACGAACTCAAACAGACACCTAAACAATGGCACGATAAATTTGATAGCATAGTTATCTCTACTATGGGTTTAAAATTAATGAAAGTGACAAATGCATTTATTATAAATATGTAGAGAACATTTGCACTATCATATGTCTTTATGCTGATGACTTGCTTATATTTAGTTATAATATTCATGCCGTAGAAAATGTTAAATCATTATTGTGTGCCAATTTTAATATGAAGGATTTGGGTGAATCTAGTGTAATATTGGGAATTAATATTACTAGGTCAGAAAAAGGACTTTATTTGGATCAACCTCATTACATTGAGAAAGTTATAAAGAAGTACAATTACTTTGACCGTAAACCTACTAGTACTCCATTTGATCCTAGTGTAAAGTTATTTAAGATCACCGATGAAAGTGTTAACCAAAATGTTTATGCAAGCATCATTGGTAGCTTACGTTATGCTACAGATTGCATTAGACTTGACATAGCTTATTCTGTGGGAGTACTATGTAGATTTACCAGTAGACTTAGTATGGAGCATTGGCATGCTATTGAGAAGGTCATGTGGTACCTTAAAAGGATGATGAACCTAGGATTACACTACAATAAGCATCCCGTAGTCCTTGAAGGATTTAGTGATGTCGATTGAAATACCCTATCTGATGATTCTAAGGCTACTAGTGGATAGCATCGTCGGTGGTGAAATTTCTTGGAAATCTAAGAAACAGACTATTTTGGTTCAATCCACTGTGGAGTGTGAGAAGATAGCACTAGCTACTGCTAATGAAGAGATAGGTTGGATAAGAAACCTGATGTCAGATATCTCGCTATGGAAAAGACCAATACCAGTCGTTTTGATTCATTGTGATAGTATCGCGGCTATTGCAAAAGTAGAGAACCGTTATTATAACGGTAAGAGATGACAAATACGTCATAAATATAGTATTGTTAGATAATTTATTTCTATGGGTGCTGTGAGGGTGGATCATATATATACGGTCTGAAAAGAACTTAGAGGATCCTTTGACGAAAGGATTGGCTAGGGGGAAGGTGTGGAACACCTCGAAAGGGATGGGACTAAAGCCCTTGGATACATGAGTCATTTGTGATGGTAACCCAAAATATAGACTAGAGATCCCAAGAAATATGTTCAAAGGGTAATTACATCTCACAAGTGATATGGGTTGAATCATGCTTTTATTAATTAATACTGAACGGGGTTTTAGTCGGAGACCATCCCTATGGAGCATGATATCCTAGAGTGAGTAAAAGATGCGTTATTACAACTCTTAATGAGATTTGTAGCTTTATTTTAGGTGGGGTACCTAGCTATAGGAGTATCCTTGATAGACTCACCTATGTGAATGTGAAAGTATGGCCTCTTCCTATGTATATTTTAGGCAAATTCCTAAAGAGTTCACTATACTGGGATAGAAGCACATGGTCATAACGTGCTGGCTATTAGAACTACATCCAAGTAGGATTGTGTGTGGGATGTTGTTAGAGATATAGTTCAAAAGTACGGTTACTCTACTATATTCTGAATTATCTTCACTACATAAAGGTTAAAATCGAAAGACACCTTTGCTTATGCACAATTCTATGAATTATTGCTCGATAAAATGTTTTCAAATTTTGCAAGTGAGAGATTGTTGAAACAACTTTTAAAGTTGTAATGCAAAACATGAAAAGGCTGAGTCCCACATCGGTGGGTTACATAAAATGTGTAGGGTTAATATACTTTTTTTGTGAATCTAAAGGGCCCCTTTAAGCATTCAATGTTTTGTATGCATGTGGCAGAGACCCAATGGGAAGTGTCACACGCGCACCGTCGCCACCGTCGTCCAGCTAGCCCATGCCTATGTCCGGGCCGGGTCCAAATCTTGAGCTTGCGCTCATTCAGAAATAATTTTTTGGACAAATAAATTAACGATTTTTTGGCTTAAAAATTAACTTTTTAGTGGTAATTAATTATGAGAAAAAACGTGGTTATTAACAGTTGAAAAGTTCCACCAACTCAAATATTTATTCCGAAATTTCCTCCCCCTAAACCACTTCCAACATCCATAATATCTTCTTATAAACTGTGAGCCTTCGTTTTTTTATAAAGAGTTCTGAACAGCGAAGAAAAAAAACCTCTTACTACTTTCTTTTCCAAAGTTTTCTTTCTACTGTGAAATAGTAAATTCTCCCCAGATTTATTATTAGATTCAAGCAATTAAAAAGAATGGATGTACATAGACAAGATTGATTCTTGTGTTTTATCACTTCATACTTTGGAGGGCTATTTTAACATGGGAGTGATGAGGCTTCGAGACGGCACACATTGGGAAGAGCCGCGAAACACCTTAAAGAGAGCGATATTGTCCACGACTCAACCGTGCTAAAATTCTTATTTTTCTGTCACTGTTTTACTGCTTGTCATTGGGTAATTTCGTTCCTTAATTCTGCATTTATATTGCTACTACAACAATAAGTAATTGATAATTTTGGAAATAGCTTATATTTTCCAATATTTAAAGTTCAAAGAACAATAATTCAAACCATTGAAAGTTCAAAAATGTTGTTTATATTTTAAAAAATGGTTTAAAGTCTTATGGTTAAATGTGATTACTGAAAAATAAATGGGGGAAATTTTGATATTAATCACAGAGGTTAAAAGTCAACTAAAGGAAAATGCCGAAATTGGGGTCCAACCTTAAGAACTAAAAACTGAGGTTTAGACTAAAATAAAAGTTAAAAAAATAAAAATAAAAAGGTCTCAAACCCCAAATAGCCCTAATCTAAACAGAACTCAAACACTGCATATCCAATAATAGAATAGCACAAAATTGATAGCAACTCATAAGATTTGTATGCATATGTTATAAAATGGGTGATTGGGATTGATCAATCAAAACAGTTCATCAGAATTAATTTTTAACTCATAATAAGTAAAATAATCTATTAGTAATAATAAATATTATAAAATTGTATCAATGTGATATCAAAACAAATCTGAGCAGAAATTCGGAATTTTATAGAATACAATAACATTTTTTATTTTATCCCAACTTTCTCAAAATTTTGAAAATCAGGAAAATTATATGGTAAAAATATCAGATCAGAGATTTCAGAATGTCAAGAAAAAACTTATCTTTCATACACGACATTTTGCAACTTGAAACACCAAAGTGGCGTCATAATCACGGGTGCGTTAAAATCCACGCTCGTGAATAATAAGAATTTAATCATTTAAATTGTAATCTACATTTCACTGGCATGTAGTCTCAAATCGTCCAATATGATTGAAGGTTATTTTCATTTTGGGTCCAGTAATCTTATAGTTTTTAGTCTACGTAAAAAAACATCGCAAAAAGTGAAAATGAACTCCAAAGTGTGAACATGTAAAATTATCGCTGACTAAAAATACACAGCTAATTGTCACGTACCAAGAATTTTCTACAATTTTTTAGTATAAAGGCTCCATCCAAAATGGTGTAGTTGGAATATTACAAACTAAAATGTTATTAGTTGGAATATTACAAACTAAAAGGGAAACGGCTGATTCATCAATGTACCAATTAGGGCTATGTTTAGGTCACTCAGATTGCAAACAAATGTCTTTTGGCAAAAAAATTAGCATTTTTTCAAACTAAAGATTGCGAGTGTGAAATGAAAAAGTGACTTTGCCGCTGATAGCTGGAAAGTCATCAGAGGTAGCCGAAACATTATATAGTGACATTAACAAAATGATATGGTATTGATCGATAAATTTGCAAACTAAAATTTTCGGAAAAATACGAACATGGATCTCGCTTTTTTGCACAAACTCAAATATGCAACAAATACAACCCAACCAGTACAAGCCACACAATAAAAGAGGAGATCAGGACAACTATTTAAAAAAATAACTCCATTATTTTTCTTCCCAAAATTACAGCAGCAAATATCCAAAGCCACGAAAAAAAACGTTTTGCACCCCAATTCGATTCCTGTGCATTTTGATTCTCAAATACGAAAAGCTGAAAACACAAAATTATAATTATCAATTTTTATACATTTAATCAGGACTGTATCAACATTGAAAAGCTGAAAACCATCACTACCGTTATCAGTTCATTTGGGGAAAAATTCAGCAAGCGTTCATCCACTTTTCGATTGACATCGGTACCTTCATCATTTTCATGTGATTCAATCTCTCAATAGTTCCTATAGTTTGTTACGATTTGTATTAAACTAAGTTTTTACTCAAATTATGGTTTCATATGCTTACGTTTGGTTAGGGTTTCATACGCTTAGTGTTTGTATGTTTCATATTCTTGTACCCAATTTGTTGTTAGCTTTTAAATATGCAGTGATTAAGCAGATGTATGTATTTTCATCACTGAATGTGCATGTAACTTTTATTTATAACAGCATTAAAATTCCTTAAACTTTTTAGTAAATTTATCTATGTATCATCTTTATTACCTTTCATCACTGCATTTGGGGTAAATTTGAGTTTAGTTCTTTTTAGTGTTTCATTCACTTAGGGTTTAAAGGTTTCAAATTCTCTAACACAAAATAGTTTGTTGGCATTTAAAACTGCATTGATCAAACAAATTTATCTATGTTCACAACTGTAAATTTATCTATGTTCATAACTGTAAATTTTGAAGAGCTTTGAGAGATGTTAAGCTTTTTATTAAGAAATTTATCTATGTTATTCCTATATAAATTTTCTGCAATATAAAAGTAAATTTATAAAAAAAAACATGCATACTCGATCAACCAAAAGACAAATATTTCAAAGAACATAGAGTGAGGACGATGAGATTGCACTTTTAAAGGAAATGATTGAGTATACTGCAGTAAATGGGTGTGACCCGTTTGGCAATATGTTGAAATTTCATGATTTTATCAAGAAGTCAGTGCATGTTGATGACAACAAGAATAAGGTGTTTTCGAAGCCAATGAGGCTTAAAAAGAAGTATGTGAACAATACAACATTTTGAGAAACAATTTATCTATTTTCACCTTATCCGTTTAAATTATTACAATTATAAAGGCTTTACACATAAAATTTGATAAAGTTTTTGTAAATTTATCTATGTTTTTCCATGAATGTGCAAAGCCTTTATAATATTTGCATATATCAATATACATAAACTAATAAATTGAATGCATATAATATTTTTGTTAACGAACGAATATGTAGTTATACATGATATGTAGAAATATCAAGAACAAATAAAATAATGTTTAAGTTTGTTACTTATACATTACCTAATGTATCTATCTTCATCATTGAATATGCATACAAATTTTATTTTGAACATCATTAAAAGTTATGAAATTTTTATTAAATTTATCTGTGTTTTATCAAACTTTGTTGCATATACCTAATGTTCTCTCTTATTATCAAATTTATATATATGGTCATTGTATGCATTTAACTCGTTATCAAATTTATATATAAACTTAGATATATTTACACTTAATAAAATGATTTCTTATTGTTTTGCAAGTATTAAAAAAAATGGTTAGTACTAGAAGTACTGCCAAGGATCAGGATCATCAAAAAAGAGAGAACGAGATGGAAGCTCCATTAGCTTCATCAAGTGTAACAACCCTCGATTCTGGGAGGCTCATTTTATACTAATTTTACCGCGTAAGGTAATTATATGAAATGTGGGGACTGGAGTAAATATTAATTGAATGGATCGAAAGTTAATATTTACTAGATTGATGCATATTTACTGTATGTGAAAGTAAATATCATCAGGTTGCATGTTTTATAGTGTCATGTATTTTAAATGACATTTTGATTTAAATGTATTGGAACTCGAAATAATTTATAAAATTTCCGGATGCCAGTTTAGAGGATGTAGTTAGTCTCGGATGGTGCGAGACAGTCAAAATAAGTGTCATATTGTATTTTTGCATTTCGGGCACTTTTACCTGGTTTTAGCTTATATGCGTGTTTGGGAGTCATCTTAATGTGGTGTTAACCATTTAAGTTGGGAGTTTTAACTTAAGCCACGATTTAAGTCTTCTAAAATCCCTTATTTTTTCCCCATTTTTATGTCTTGAACAAAGAGAGAGAAAGAAGAAGAGAAAAGAGGAGATAGAAGAGAAAAATGAAGGTGGAAGATGGATTGTTGCTGCTACTCAAGGAAATCTTAATTTGCAACCCTAAGGCAAGTTTTCTACTTGCTAATATGTGATTTAAGATGAATAATTTGTATGATAGTTGTGTACTTGCATTTATGGAAAAAAATGGAATTTATGGGATTCAAACCCTAATTTTAGTTTTAATGATAAAATTGTGAGTTTTAATAGTTATCAATCATGTAGGATAATCTTTGGGTAGATAAAAGTTGTTGGTTGTGTTCAAAATGAAAGATATTTGAGATTTGGGTTTAGCTTTTGGATGAAGTAAGAACCCTAGGTCTGCTACGACCGGTCGACCGCGGTCCCCTGACCGGTCGACCGGGCCTTCGTGGGAGGGCTTACTACTTTCCTAAAAAGGCATAAATTTTGAGCGCGTTCGACCGTGATTCCTTTACCGGTCGACCGGCCCCTCTGTTTTAAGCTTTCTGCTTTTCTCCTTAGGCAAAACCTTGAGACGCGGTCGACCGCGGTCTTGGGACCGGTCGACCGGTCCCCTGTTTTTCTCCTTTAAAATCTTATTTTGTTTCCTAGATTTATTTTCTTCAATAGGGACTAGGATCCTTCTTGAATGAATTAAATTTAGAGTTTTAGAGTCCTAGATGAATTAGTTATCCACCCTACATTAGAAATAAGACAAGTGGGAACTTTTCCGGGGTTATGCCAATTAATGTTAAGGCATTATTTTCTTCTAGTTGACTAATATAAGACTAAGAGATGTAGTATTACGTTTGAGAGACCTTAGAAGCTCAATAGAGCTATGATCCGTCTTGATGGTTTATAATAACTTCACAAGTAAATCTTGGGAGAATAAATTGATATTTCATTTATTCATTGAGGTTGTAATACCGTTATGATATACGTATGGCTCCGGATAATAAGTTATATCATTTACAAATAAAGTAAATGGAAAAGGTTTCGGATATAAATGAAACATGTACGTGGTAATGGTATTGATTTTAGTAAATGATAAATTACTTAATCATGAACTCGGTAAATGATAATTTACTTGATTCTTGAAAATGGTAAATAAAATGGTTGATACACACCTCTCTAAATGACATCATAAGGGAAGTTCGCGCGCTTGGTGATGCCCCCTGGCTAGTGAATGCAGGGTGGATATAGTCCACAGGCCATATGAGCGATTATGTTATATTTTCTGCGCTGGTGAGGAGATCCGGGTGTGGTCTTGACTCTCCCGCGGGCATATGGCCGCTTCCCGACGTTTGCGTTATGAGCCCAGGTTGTCTTGTATAGATAGGCCCTGGAAGATGATGGTCATTTAGGGGCGCGCCAAGTGGGGAAACTCGGAGGGGCGGTCTTAGAATCGTTGTATGCATAAGAATATAACCATTCTAAATCAAGTGGGACTTGATGTATGATAAATGCCATAATGAGCATTTAATGTTGATTATATTCCTTCTAAGGAATGGTAATGCCAGGATGGGCATGTAATTAAAATAAAAGCCACAAAGAGCTTAAAATTGAGATAAAAGCCATAAAGAGCTTATAGTTATAGATTTATTTTCCTGTTGAGGAATAAACTATGACATGAATCGGGGTATATGATAGAAGTTTTATTTATGTTAATCTTTCCTTTCTCCTGCTTAGTTAAAATTAAATTCATGATTTTCTTTACTGTCTTAGCCTATGTTTTAGAACTGTGTAGATAGACTTTATTCTTCCTAGCATGATGATATTCATAACTGTCATACTCTTTATTCATCTGGTAATCATATAGAACCGGGCCCTGACCCGTTTACATTTCTTGTTCATATGCATCTTGTCTCTGCTCAGGTACTCCGCCGTAAGGATGCCTGATTTGATTTTCCATTCCGATGTCCTCGGCGAGCCGTGATACATTGTGGGTATTACGGGACACATTTGGTATAGACGTTTTCATTTTTACATTCTAGCTATGATCGGGTCTTTTTACTCGGGCGAGAGGCCCAAGCTTTTGTAAATGTCTAATGAAATGTAATAAGTAACTTATTGAACTTGCATATTATTGGTGTATCAGTTTGGTGACCGGTAACATATTCGGTCTTTTTACTGTATTCTTGTTATATTATTTATATAAGTCTTGGGGTTTCCCTTATCTTTCAGGAATTGGGTTGTTTATTTTACTTTATTTACTTTAAATTCAAAATTTTGGCAACCCGTTTTCTGAAATATTGGGTGGTTATCCTGGATACTCTATATTTTCATTGTGATGCTGAGAATGATTCCATCTATGATTCCGTTATATTGGAGTATTGGGCTGGCCACCCCCTATTTCGGATTGGAGGGTTGTCACAGATGGTATCATAGCATCAGGTTCTAGAGTCCTTAGGAATCTGTGTGGACGCCTTAAGTTTCAGCGTTGCTCTTGATTTGACATAAAGCCTTAGGATTAAGATCGTTGGTTTCTCTTGTGAGATTTCGTTCTTCTGCCATGAGGTAGAATCTATAGAATCTTGTGCGCATTCATGTGAGAACAGTAGGTTGATTGTAGAAGGGAGTCATGGGGAGGACTTTTGAGAACTGTAAATTGTAGTCGGGGATGAGGACCGCTTTGGAGGTCGCTCCCTTTTTGTAGAATTTTCTTGTCTTGCTACTACGGCTACTAATTTCAGTTGATGTAGTTTTCCCATGTACCGCGAGAAGTAGAAAGTGGTAGTGAGCTTGATATTTCAAGCGATGTTAAATCGAAGTTGAGAAGTGCCCTGAAGTAGGATTGAGGATAATCCTTCACCCGTAGGAGTAGTGTTGGGATGGTGAAAATGTGGTCACCATATTCGTGGGTGCCGGAAGTTTGGCCCATAGAGAAGCCTGGTGGATACTTGCAATGGCGAGTTTCTCTGGGATAACTGGACTGAGGAGAAGGTGGATTCTCTAAGGTTCACAAAATGTTTGGTTAAAGGCCGACAGTGAATAAAGTGATGTACGGTTAGGGAGACCGTGCATCATAAAATGATAGGCTCCAGAATAAGTGTTGTTAACACTTCTGATGGAGTAATGATCATGAAACCCCATTGGTGGACATCCTCCTGGGGAGGTTTCATTGAACTGAGGAAGAGGAGGCCGAGAGCGTGTCCTCTTTTATTAAGTAAGTAAGAGGGGCTGCGTGAGCAATTGTTGTTAGCCAAAGTTGGAACAATGGCTAGGATATGGAGTCTGAGAACCATTAGTATCGACCCGGAGTGATTGGCATAAATTGTGGGTGGGAATTCCGCCTTATTAGTGGGTGGTGTATTCCTTAGGAGAAGACTTAGTAGTATTGTATCCACTTTAGATTCGGGTGTGTAGTTTGAGCTCGTTGTAGAATTGACGCGATTATAGAAGAGTAATTATATAACTTCCGTGGTAGGGAAGTTTTATGATTTCTTCACTCGTTATGAAACGAGTGATGATATTTTAAAGGTATATGTGTTATATGTAATGTGTGGTATGAGTTTTCTATTTCTTGTTGCATTGTATGTGGTTGTTATGACTTATCTCCACGACCAACAAAGTTAAGTAGTAATGCATAGGAGGGGTTCCTTGTTTGGATTCCGCTTTTGCGGGACGCTCCACGCGTGAACCTTAACGAAATTGGGAGTGGAGAGATGCCATTTTTATTTCTCTTAATTTATGTGTAATACGCGAATAAAGGTATTTTGGTTGGTTTGGGGTGATAGCAAGCAAATAAAATTGTAAGGCTATCTTACTTCTAGTTCAAAATGGAACTAGTTGTTCTATGATTTCTCCCCTGGATACAGGTTGAGACTTTATAGAGGTGAATCGAGGTAGGTAGGAGATTTTGTTATTCGTTTAGTTATCTTGTGTGAGTGTTTGATTGTTTGTTTGTTTTGTTTATGCATGTTACGCCTATCTCCAGGATCAACTAGTTAAGTAGGCATGTGTCGTAGGGGTTCCTTGTTTGGATTTCGCTTCGGCGAGACACTCCGCCGCATGAACACTTAACGATGTTGTGAGTGGATAGGCGCTACTCTTTTCTTTCTTTTATTTATTTTGTTGTTACAAGTGGAATTGGAAGTTTAGCCGAGAATCACGTAGAAGAGTGATTAAGGGCTATTAAAGTGCGAGATAGAAGCACTGTATATAGTTCTCTCCTCTGATCGATGTGAGGGAGACTGTGATACGAAGTCGAATTGAGACTTCGGGATTGTGCCTTGATAAGAAGGCCATGTTTATATAAGGATATATGTATTTGAAAGGCTTCACAGGAAGTGAATGTCTGATCAGTTAAAATCTTTAATAATGCTTTGGTAAAACGTAGAAGTAGAATTTTGTTGAAATGATTGCAAGTTAAAATTTATTGATCCCGACTATGTGTTTTAGACCGTCGCATCTTAATGACCGATGATGCGAGGTAGTAGTGTAACGGGAGGGTTCCTTGTCTGGATTTCGCCTCGGCGAGACGTCCCACGCATGAAACCGAGCGAATGTTGGGAGTTGAGATAAGTCTTGGACACTAGGGATATACTTAGTATTACATATATATACGACTTAGATAGGATATCTATAGATAGACCTTAGAATTCATTAGAACTTTAGGGCTATTAGGGTATGTAATGTTAATTCAGGAAGGTGGTAAGGAGTGGACCACGAATAAGTCGTGGGTTGGGATTAGATCCCTAGGAACGAGATTTATGGGGTCTCGAGAGGTTTGGTAGGTTTGGCCACAATAGATGAGGCCTTTCTCAGGAATAGTGTTACGTTGGAACTTCTCTTCAGGGGAATTAAAAGGACGGGTGGATCCTCCCTCCTGAACCCATGATGGTAAGCTCGAGAGTGGGTGAAATGAAGAAGTTTCTGCCAGGATGGGGAGTAATGATACTGGAGCATAGACCCATTGTTTATGCATCTCACAAGCTTAAACTTGTGGGAAGTATTAGTCCATGCTTGAATAAAAATTTCATCGTGGTAGTGATCACCTTAAATAGATAAGGCACTACTTCCTGGGTAGGAAACCTAGTCTTTCTCGCTAGCAGCGAGTTGTTGCAATATGTCGTGGGAGAAATCGAGTTGGTGCTCGGAGTTCGGAAGGACTAGTGATTGGATATTTTCTCATTCGCTAAGGAAATGCGATTTGGGGTAGTAGATGCATCGAATAAGAGAACCGTCAGAGATATTTGTGTTGGCTTGGAAAGCCAAATGATACGAGCATGACTCGGAAGACTCTGTAGCGAGGGCATTCCGGTCTGTGATCGACCATTTCACCTACTCGTGCGAAGAAGAGTGTCGGTGGAATGAAGAAGAGTATAGTCATAGACGTTTGCATTGAATTGTCGGCAGCGTTCTGGTCATGATCCTATTCGAGAAAATTGTAAATCGTCTGACCAGACTGTTGCATTTTCGGCCATTATAAACGAACTTCATGTGGACGAGTACGGCCCGCTCTTTATGGAGGAATGGTCGAACCGTGGGAGGTGCCTATTAAAATAGGGTAGACCGAGACTAGATATTCGTGTCGGAAGTTTGGTACAAATTTCCATGAACTAATGGGAACTGTATGGAAATGGAGTACACCTTACCCCCCCTAACACGGATGAATGAATGGAGGAGGCCGGCTTAATGTTGAAAGGAGTATCTTGATTGTACGCCTTAGAGTACATGACTGACGGAGCAGTAGTGTGTATGGATGGAAATCCCTGCACAACCATTAGGATTTTGAATGGCCTTATGGATCATTTTTCCTAAGGCATTGGCACTATAATTGACCTAGCGTGGTCGGTTGAGTAATTTGCTTACTCGTTGGAAGGAACCAACAGGTAATATGTTCCTTGGACTTGGGGTGGTTTCGGGACATTCCTTTAAAGATTTGGCTTTTAAGCCATACACCTTGATGAGATACGTCAATGCGAGGGAAAGTTGGGTAGCTTGGGGTTAAGCCAGTTAGAGTCGGTATGGGTGCCCCGAGGGGAGATGTACCATGATTCTGGAGGTTGGGCGATTTGTGCTGAGTCATGTGGGCATCGTCTTCTGCCGTAGGAAGCTAGAATCGATAGTTAGTGAGGAACGCTTTGTGATATACTAGAGCACAATTGTTGTAGGCTGAGATCGATAGGGTCGATCTTAGTCCGGGTCCATTTGGGACGTTGCGATAACCAGGGGTTTGTTTAGGATGGTAGAATCCTAATTTAGAGTAGTATACCTTTTATGAGAGTTAGGTATGCCCGAATTTTGGGGGCAAAATTCCCTCTTAAGGGGGGGAGTATGTAACAACCCTCGATTCTGGGAGGCTCATTTTATACTAATTTTACCGCGTAAGGTAATTATATGAAATGTGGGGACTGGAGTAAATATTAATTGAATGAATCGAAAGTTAATATTTACTAGATTGATGCATATTTACTGTATGTGAAAGTAAATATCATCAGGTTGCATGTTTTATAGTGTCATGTATTTTAAATGACATTTTGATTTAAATGATATTGGAACTCGAAATAATTTATAAAATTTCCGGATGCCAGTTTAGAGGATGTAGTTAGTCTCGGATGGTGCGAGACAGTCAAAATAAGTGTCATATTGTATTTTTGCATTTTGGGCACTTTTACCTGGTTTTAGCTTATATGCGTGTTTGGGAGTCATCTTAATGTGGTGTTAACCATTTAAGTTGGGAGTTTTAACTTAAGCCACGATTTAAGTCTTCTAAAATCCCTTATTTTTTCCCATTTTTATGTCTTGAACAAAGAGAGAGAAAGAAGAAGAGAAAAGAGGAGATAGAAGAGAAAAATGAAGGTGGAAGATGGATTGTTGCTGCTACTCAAGGAAATCTGAATTTGCAACCCTAAGGCAAGTTTTCTACTTGCTAATATGTGATTTAAGATGAATAATTTGTATGATAGTTGTGTACTTGCATTTATGGAAAAAAAATGGAATTTATGGGATTCAAACCCTAATTTTAGTTTTGATGATAAAATTGTGAGTTTTAATAGTTATCAATCATGTAGGATAATCTTTGGGTAGATAAAAGTTGTTGGTTGTGTTCAAAATGAAAGAGATTTGAGATTTGGGTTTAGCTTTTGGAAGAAGGAAGAACCCTAGGTCTGCTACGACCGGTCGACCGCGGTCCCCTGACCGGTCGATCGGGCCTTCGTGGGAGGGCTTACTGCTTTCCTACAAAGGCATAAATTTTGAGCGCGGTCGACCGCGATTCCTTTACCGGTCGACCGGCCCCTCTATTTTAAGCTTTCTGCTTTTCTCCTTAGGCAAAACCTTGAGACGCGGTCGACCGCGGTCTTGGGACCGGTCGACCGGTCCCCTGTTTTTCACCTTTAAAATCTTATTTTGTTTCCTAGATTTATTTTCTTCAATAGGGACTAGGATCCTTCTTGAATGAAGTAAATTTAGAGTTTTAGAGCCCTAGATGAATTAGTTATCCACCCTACATTAGAAATAAGACAAGTGGGAACTTTTCCGGGGTTATGCCAATTAATGTTAGGGCATTCTTTTCTTCTAGTTGACTAATATAAGACTAGGAAATGTAGTATTACGTTTGAGAGACCTTAGAAGCTCAATAGAGCTATGATCCGTCTTGATGGTTTATAATAACTTCACAAGTAAATCTTGGGAGAATAAATTGATATTTCATTTATTCATTGAGGTTGTAATACCGTTATGATATACGTATGGCTCCGGATAATAAGTTATATCATTTACAAATAAAGTAAATGGAAAAGGTTTCGGATATAAATGAAACATGTACGTGGTAATGGTATTGATTTTAGTAAATGATAAATTACTTAATCATGAACTCGGTAAATGATAATTTACTTGATTCTTGAAAATGGTAAATAAAATGGTTGATACACACCTCTCTAAATGACATCATAAGGGAAGTTCGCGCGCTTGGTGATGCCCCCTGGCTAGTGAATGCAGGGTGGATATAGTCCATAGGCCATATGAGCGATTATGTTATATTTTCTGCACTGGTGAGGAGATTCTGGGTGTGGTCTTGACTCTCCCGCGGGCATATGGTCGCTTCCCGATGTTTGCGTTATGAGCCCAGGTTGTCTTGTATAGATAGGCCCTGGAAGATGATGGTCATTTAGGGGCGCGCCCAGTGGGGAAACTCGGAGGGGCGGTCTTATAATCGTTGTATGCATAAGAATATAACCATTCTAAATCAAGTGGGACTTGATGTATGATAAATGCCATAAAGAGCATTTAATGTTGATTATATTCCTGCTAAGGAATGGTAATGCCAGGATGGGCATGTAATTAAAATAAAAGCCACAAAGAGCTTAAAATTGAGATAAAAGCCATAAAGAGCTTATAGTTATAGATTTATTTTCCTGTTGAGGAATAAACTATGACATGAATCGGGGTATATGATAGAAGTTTTATTTATGTTAATCTTTCCTTTCTCCTGCTTAGTTAAAATTAAATTCATGCTTTTCTTTACTGTCTTAGCCTATGTTTTAGAACTGTGTAGATAGACTTTATTCTTCCTAGCATGATGATATTCATAACTGTCATACTCTTTATTCATCTGGTAATCATATAGAACCGAGCCCTGGCCCGTTTACATTTCTTGTTGCATATGCATCTTGTCTCTGCTCAGGTACTCCGCCGCAAGGATGCCTGATTTGATTTTCCATTCCGATGTCCTCGGTGAGCCGTGATACATTGTGGGTATTATGGGACACATTTGGTATAGACGTTTTCATTTTTACATTCTAGCTATGATCGGGTCTTTTTACTCGGGCGAGAGGCCCAAGCTTTTGTAAATGTCTAATGAAATGTAATAAGTAAATTATTGAACTTGCATATTATTGGTGTATCAGTTTGGTGACCGGTAACATATTCGGTCTTTTTACTGTATTCTTGTTATATTATTTATATAAGTCTTGGGGTTTCCCTTATCTTTCAGGAATTGGGTTGTTTATTTTACTTTATTTACTTTAAATTCAAAATTTTGGCAACCCGTTTTCTGAAATATTGGGTGGTTATCCTGGATACTCTATATTTTCATTGTGATGCTGAGAATGATTCCATCTATGATTCCGTTATATTGGATTTATTGGGCTGGCCACCCCCTATTTCGGATTGGCGGCTTGTCACATCAAGTTCAAGGTACAATTCTTCTCTTTAATAGTTAACATTGTGAACTATTGCTATGTTATTGAAATGCTTGGTATATATCTAAAAATAGTGTACTCTTGTACTTATTTTTTACTTGAATTTTTTCTTCGAACTCACTTAGTATTAATGTGCCATTGGCAACAGAAGTATAAGAACAATGCAACATTTTAGGAAACAATTTATCAAGTTTCACCATATGTATTTAAGTTATTAGAATTATAAAGGATTTGCAAATAACAATTGATAAAGATTTTAGTAAATTTGTTTATGTTCTTCCTTAATGTTTAAAGGTTTTATTTTGAACATTATTAAAACTTGTGAAAGTTTTTATTAATTTATTAAAAGATTTGCTTATACCCCAGAAATGTTTAGTGCAAATGAGATAACGCTGGCGTGGACCACAACAAATAAAAGAGTTATTGATGTTTTTACTAGATATTTGAACCATGTTAACACTTGTTGATGTTTTTACTAGATATTTCATTATTTTGTCACACTTTGTTTCATATACTAATATGCATCGTTACTGGTTGTGATTTGTTCCAATGGTATACCCCTAGTCAAACCACGACAAAAAAAAGAGTTATTAGATTGTGTGAAACAAATTATGTATATTTGCCATATCCATTTTAGTTATTAGAATTATAAAGTCTTCGCACATAAAACTTGTTAAATTTTTTAGTAAATTCATCATTAACACTTGTTAAACTCTTTACTATATTTTTATAAGTTATTAGTCAAATGTCCAGCACAATTATAATGTGTGTATTTGTACATACACTAATATCTTCAGTGCATATCATGGGGTTAAGAAAGCCACAGGTAGAGGGGTGTAGTATGTAGCAATATAATTAATACGCATAATATTGTTGAAGTTTCTTAGTTATGTAATTAGTTCATGTATCAAATATGAAGCTTGTCGCATATACTAATCTACTATTTTATTACTTGTGATTCATCCCAACGGGTTGCATATACTAATCTACTGTATTATTAGTTGTGATTCGTCCCAACGGGTTGCATAATATTGTTGAAGTTTCTTAGTTATGACATCCATTTTGAACCCCTTCAACACTTGTCACAATTTATTGCATATACTAATCTACTCTGTTATTAGTTGTGATTCGTCCCAATGGGTTGCCGCTGGCGCGGGCAAAAATAAATAAAAGAGTTGAAATAATTATGTGAAATAGTTTGTCTATCTTCACTGTATGAATTTAACTTGTTAACAAATTTATATATATACATACAACCATTAAAAAGTTTTTCATAGGTTGCTTGTAACACTTTTTAGTAAATTTATTTGTCTTTTTCCTTCAATGAGTAGCTAACATAGGAGACTTTAATAGTTTCAAATATCAAAATTTTAAATAAATTTTTAAACTTAACAATATATTTACACTTAATAACATGGTTTGCTATTGTTTTGCAAACTTTAGAAAAGAGGTAACAAAAACAAGTTCTTGGAAGCACAAGCATTTAAAGAAGAAAGGAAGTGAATTAGAAGTTCCCTTGACTTCCTCAAGTTTAAGGTACAATTATTTTTTGTATTACGTAGCTTTTTGAATTGTTGCTTATACTAAATATTTTGATATTTATTGCAATTATAGATTGTGGGAAGATACTAGAATTATTAGTGACTCACATACAAGATAAACTTTGTTTCCATGTTCATAATTGTTGATACCAAATTTATTCTGTTGACATGGCTCAATGAAGTGAAGACACGTGGCAATCTACGTGGCAATAACAAACACTTCCGAGGAACTCACACGCTCCGAGGAACCATACTACAACGAGGAACACTGATTCCCCGAGGAACTCATACGCTCCGAGGAACAAGAACTCTCTGAGGAACTCTTGAGTACCGAGAAGCTTAGGCGGTCCGAGCAAATCAGGTTGTCTGAGCTGCACCTCGAACAAAGCATTAATAGCAGGATAACCAACAGTTTGATTGTTCATTAAATGCTTATCATTCAGACGCATACGCTTAAAGGGCATTGAATGTATTACCCTTTCATATCTACATCATTTAATGTATTACCCTTTCACATTACAGCCTCAAGGATATAAATACATTGTACAATCCTCATTAGGGGGGACCGGAATTTCTTGATAGAACTGGTAATCGAGAATTCCCAAACACTCAGCAATAACATAACAGTGGACGTAGGCCATTCTTATAAGGCTGAACCACTTTAAAAACACTTTGTTTCATTTATTTTATCTGTGATTGAATAATTCGATACGATCTAATTTTTTACATCAACAGATTGGCGTCGTCTGTGGGAAACGACTGGTAATATCGCTTTTCATCAAAAACAATTCATCATAAATGGCTGATATTCCAGAATCTAGCAATCGAAACGCTGGAAGCCCTCCAAATCCATCTGCTCTGCCAAATATTCCAGATCTGGCTGGAGTAATGACAAATCTGGCTCAGGGCCAGACCGTCATGCAAAAAACTATGCGACAGCTCATACAAACCCTCCATGGCGGTGCACCAACCCATTCAGGACCACGAAGTATTCAAATAAATACCCGTGCACTTTCTTCGCATACTAGGCGTACCAATTCATATAGCAATGAGGAGTCTGAAGATTTTTCTTATCAACCTGGACGAACTTCGTCAGTGCAAGCCACAGATACTGAACAACGTATCACTCTCTCCCCGGAAAGGACCAGTGCGCTAGAAAGATTAAGCAGAGTATCTCCTTTCGATTGATTAGGTCCTAGGAGGATCAAAAATCCTCCTAGAGTCTCATCGGGGAGTTTTCGACGACCATCAGACTTAAGGGAAGGATCTGCCCAGTCGCGACCAGTTGCTCGTTAAGATAGATCCCAGGAAGCCACCTCAACGCGATCAGTTGCTCGAACCAACAGGCCCGAGGAAGGAAATGATGCATGTAAAGGCTCTATTCAAAGGCTGGAGGATAGATTGGGGGAAATGGTTAAAGCTAAGAACCCTCTACAACGAACCTTTGTTCGAGGAACACCTTTTGTCCAGGCCATTGTAGATTTTCCAACACCATCAAAATTCAAAGCACTTGTTGTGACCCCCAAATATGATGGAAAGACTGACCCCGTCCTTCATATAGAACAATACCAAGCTGCAGCCGACATCTATGATGTTCCAGATGAGATGAGATGCAGGGCATTCTCAGGAACTCTTACCGGATCTGCTCAAATATGGTATAATAATCTTCCTCGGGGTAAGATCTCAACTTTTCTTCAACTGGCCGAGTTATTCATTGGGAATTTCTGTTTTGGGCCAAAGCCAGTTAAACGAGTAGCACATTTGTTAAGTGTTAGACAAAAAGATGGTGAGAGCACCAGAGATTATATAACTCGTTTTAATAATGAGAAACTTGGAGTCATTGATTATGAGGAGAAGACAGCGATTACCGCCTTGATGAGTGGACTACTGCCAAACAAGTTGTACTACACTTTTGCCAAAGATCCACCTAGAACCATGTCGGATCTGATGGGAAAAGCGACCAAGATTATGAATGCCGAGGAGGCTATGGCTGCGAAGAAGAACATGGATGCTAAAGAAACCAAGGTGGAAGGTGATAAAGCTAAGAAGAAAAAGCATAAGAACAATGGTAATGACAAACATTCAAAAACTAGGTCGGTATGGGACGTAATGAAGAAATTTGATAATTATACTCCTTTGAAGAAGGATATCAACCATGTTCTAGAAGAAATCAAGAACAACGAGGAATTAAACTGGCCAGAGAAAATGAAGGCAGACCCTGACAAGAGGAATAAGGAAAAGTATTGCGAGTTTCATAAAGATCATGGCCATATGACCAAAAATTGCATAGCTCTTCAGAATGAGATTGAAACACTCATCAGACGAGGAAAGCTGGCAAAGTATGTTGATCGTGGAAGCAGAAACAACGACCAAACAAGAGAGAGGTCTAGATCTCCTCATCGAGCAGAGGAGAACAAGAAAAGAAACCATGAAGTTGATCCCGAAGATGACCCCGATCTTCCCAAGAGACCAAGGCAGCCAGAACGAGAGGTATTTTCAATACGCTTTGGTTCATTTGACTGTAATGTTATAACAGCTGGAGACACAGGAGGAGGAGACCTTACTGCCGAGAGAAAAGCTTACCTTTGTGAGGCTCAAGCTTGCTCATACATTCAACGAATAAATTTAGCTGAGGAGGATCGCCCGAGAAAGGTAAATAAAGAGAAATTGGTCATTGGTTTCTCAAAGAATGACCTCACAGGTGTTCTATATCCTCATGATGACCTATTGGTGATCAAAATGAGGATGAAGAAAGTAATTATTGCAAGAGTACTCGTCGATAATGGTAGCTCGGCAGACATCATGTTCTACTCGTGCTTCGATAGTTTCAATCTAAAGCTATCTCAACTGGAGCCTTATCATAGACCTCTCCTCGGCTTTGCTAGCGAGAAAGTATTTCCACTTGGGACGATCAAGTTGGATATATTCATTGGTACGTGGCCTGCTTGTCGAACAGAAAGAATACGTTTCTTCGTGATGGATAAGAATGTTCAATCATCATACAATATCATCATGGGAAGAGTAGGATTGAAGAAGTTCGAGGCTGTACCATCTACAGTACATCAATGCTTATAATTTCCAATAAATTTTGGAGTAGGAGTTGTGAAAGGTGATCAGAAAGTAGCTCGGGAATGCTATTATTCATCCGCCGAGCAAGAGGAACTGGAGGAATCAAGGAAAAAGACTACTACCTATCAAGTGGATGAAGGTGCAGAAATTGAAACATTGGATCCTAGAGATGAGTCTCAACTCGTGAAGGGTCAAGTGGTGGAAGCTACTGAAAACATCATTCTGGACGACGAGCACCCTGAACGAACTACTTAAGTAGGTTCGTCGTTGGAAGCCTCACTAAAACAGGAATTGATAACTTTCCTAAGAAGCATAAAGCAAACTTTTGCGTGGAGTCATGAAGATATGCCTGGAATAGATCCAAATTTCTTATGTCACGAACTCAATGTGAATAAGGAGATCAAGCCAGTGAAGCAAAGAAGAAGAGTGTTCAGCCCCGAGAAGAATCAAGCTATACAGGAGGAAGTCGAGAAGCTCCAGAAAGCTTGCTTCATTGAAGATGTTAAATATCCAGACTGGTTAGCCAATGTGGTGATGGTAAAGAAGAAAAACAACAAGTGGAGGATGTGTGTAGACTTCACCAACCTCAATAAAGCATGCCCAAAGGATCACTTTCCATTGCCCTGAATTGATCAACTGGTGGATGCTACCTCGGGACACGAGCTGCTAAGCTTCATGGATGCTTATTCTGGCTACAATCAGATTAAAATGAAACCTGAAGACAGGGAAAGTACTTCTTTCATTACCCCTAGGGGAACTTATTGTTATAATGTTATGCCTTTTGGTTTGAAAAATTTAGGTGCGACATATCAGCGGCTGATGAACAAGGTCTTTGCTGAACAAATCAGTTGCAATATGGAAGTCTATGTTGACGATATGCTGACAAAGAGCAAGAAAGCTGCCGATCATTTAGTTGACTTAAGCCGGACTTTTGATCAACTGGATAAATATCAAATGAAGCTGAACCCTACGAAGTGCATATTTGGAGTACGAGAATGCATGTTTCTCGGGTACATTGTCAATCAACGAGGCATTGAGGCAAATCCTGAAAAGATCAAAGCTCTATTAGGGCTGCGATCTCCAACGACGAAGAGAGAGGTGCAAAGTCTTACAGGACGAGTAGCAGCACTCAACAGATTTGTATCACGAGCAATTGATCGATGTCTCCCATTCTTCAAGACACTCGGAAAGACTTTTGAGTGGAATGAAGAATGTGAGAAGGCTTTTCAAGACTTGAAGAAATACTTGGGAGCACCTCCACTGTTGTCCAGGCCGGTGATGGGAGAAAAATTGTACTTGTATCTAGCAGTATCGAAGAATGCAGTTAGCTCGGCGTTGATAAGAGTGGAGAATGGAGTACAAAAACCAATCCACTACACAAGTAAAGCCTTCCGAGGAGAAGATATCAGATATCCAAGGCTGGAAAAGTTAGCATTGGCGCTGATTGAGGCGAGTAGGAGAATGAGGCCATACTTCCAGGCTCATACGATAGTCGTATATACTGATATGCCATTGAGGCAAGCCCTTTATAAACCAGAAAAATCAGGGAGATTGATGTACTAGGTAATAGAGCTCGGTGAATATGATATAGTTTATGAACCCAGATCATCGCTTAAAGGGCAAGATGTAGAGGATTTTATAGCAGAGTTCACCTATCCTGATACCCCCGAGGAGCAAAAGTTGCTCGCTGATCAACCTGTGGATGTTACAGGATCATCAAACACAAGCTCAGACCAACTCAGGTTGGTAAAAGGGCAAGTGGATGTTACAAGATCATCAAATTCGAGCTCAGACCAACTCCGATTGGTAAAAGGGCAAGAAAAGATGATCGACAAAGAACGAGAAATATCAGGAGAATATGAAAGGAAGCAACAAATATTTCACCGAGGAACTCTGATAGATCAGAAATTTGAAGACGAGTTAACTATATGGAGGTTATATGTAGATGGCTCATCTTGCACTACAGAATGTGGCGCGGGGATAGTTTTGAGCACTCCGAATGAGGTCGACATGGAATACGCCCTACGTTTCCAATTCAAGGCTTCCAATAATGAGGCTGGGTATGAGGCCATGATTGCAGGTCTTAGTTTGGCAAAAATTATGGAGGCGCAGCAGGTTATTGTTTCCAGTGATTCTCAATTGATCGTAAACCAAATGATGGGAGTATATGCAGTCAAAGGAGAATTAATGATCAGATGTCACGCAAAGGCAAAGAAGCTGGTGTCGGAATTTACTGTTATTCAGCTAGTCAGAATACCGAGAATGGAGAATGCGAGAGCAGACGCCCTAGCTCGATTAGCATCAGCTACTCGTACCGAGCTACGACGAACAATCCCAATTGAAGTGTTGGCTGGTCGGAGTATAGATGAAGATCTGATGATGAACTTTATCACCCTTGATTTAGGACCATCTTGGATGGATCCCATCAGGGCATATATTGAGGAGGGAGAATTACCAACTGACAAGCTCGCAGCCAAGAAATTGAAGTTTGAAGCTGCTCGGTATGTATTAACTAACGGTATTCTATATAGACGAGGAATTATGGCAGGTTTGCAGAGATGTGTGCATCCCACCGAGGTAAAAGATTTAATTGAAGAGATCCATGAAGGATCCTGTGGAGCCCATGTAGCAGGTCGGACGCTTTTGCAAAGGGTGATGACGCAGGGATACTACTGGCCGACGATGAGGGCTGATTGTATAGCCTATGCCAAGAAATGTGATAAGTTCCAGTGCTTTTCCTCCATCCAAAGAACTCCACAAGCATTGTTGACACCCATCACTTCCCCTTGGCCATTTGCCATGTGGGGGATAGATTTGGTTGGCCCACTGCCAACGACCAGAGGAAGTTGGGTAGAAGCTGAGCCTCTCATTGATATGACATACGACAAGGTGTACCAATTTGTTTGGAAGAACATCATTTGTCGATATGGTCTTCCCCATGCCTTCATCACAGACCATGGAACACAATTTGATAACGAGGAGTTCGCGGCCTATTGTCATCAGTCAAACATTTTGAAGATCCACTCAGCACCAGGCCATCCTCAAAGCAATGGACAAACTGAAGTGACAAACAGAACGTTCCTGAATGACTTGAAGAAAAGACTGGACGATGAGAAAGAAAATTGGATCAACGAGTTACAGTCAGTATTGTGGGCTTATCGAACTACTCCTCGAGTAGCAACAGGGGAATATCCATATATGCTAGCGTTTGGAAGTGAAGCTGTTATACCTGCCGAATTGGGCCTCCCAACACACAGGGTACTAAATTTCAATTCCCCTGTCATCGACTTAATGAGAAGATTGGATTTAGACATGCTCGAGAAAGTTAGAGAAGAAGCAGCCATCAGGAATGTTGCATACCAACAACGAACTGCTTTGTTCTACAACAAGAGAGTGAAGAAGTGCGACCTAAAAGAAGGAGACTATGTGCTGAAGAAAGTGATTCAAAAGCACAACAAACTGGAGGCAAACTGGCATGGACCATACCGAGTTACAGAAGTTATTCGACCAGGAACTTACCGAATAGCAACTTTAGAAGGGGAGGAGTTTGAAAATGCATGGAACGCAGAGCACCTACGCAAGTATTATCAGTGATGAATAAAATGAAGATATTCTGTCGAATTCTCGATTTTTATTGAAAGCTTTTCGGGGAATAGTGCTACACACAACTCGGCAAAACTCGACAAAACTCGGACTACTCAAATTTATTCCCGAAAACGCCAACTAAGGTTGGTCGAGAAACCTATATTCCTCCGGGAAGTAAAGCTACCTGTATTCCTCCGGGAAGTAAAGCTACCTGTATTCCTCCGGGAAGTAAAGCTACCTGTATTCCTCCGGGAAGTAAAACTTGCATTCCTACGGTAAGTAAAACTATATGTTCCTCAGGAAATAAAAGTATTCTTAAAAATGCCAACTTATGTTGTTTAGGAAGTAAATATATTCTCGAAAATGCCAACTAAAGTTGGTCGGGAGTTAAGATTATTCCAAAAAGTGCCAAAGCTCCTCGTAGAAGAAAAATCGACTAACTATGGCTGGTCGGAGATAAAAACCCACTAACTGTAGTTAGTCGAGAAGAAAATTTACCGACCTTGGTTGGTCGGAAACATTTTATGAATACAAGAAAGTGATCGAGCAAAATTTTTTATACTCGTAACTTTTTAAGTTGATCGAGAAACAAAACATCATTTTTGTCAAATGATTACCACAAATTCAAACTACTCGACAATAATTTGGTCGACGAATAACACAATATCATTATCTTTTTAACAGATACACATGCACAAATATAAAGTGTTTTACGAGACAATAGCAATTAAGATTGCGAACAAAAATAAAAGTCTTTCATTAAAATCAAAAACAAATTACATTGAGAATGAAATGTATACTAACTATTACATCAAAATTCCTACTCTATTGGTCTCTTCCCCTCTGCTTTTGAAACAGGTTCCTCGCCAGCAGGCGGATCATTTAAAGCAAGAGGAGAATTTATAAAGTTCAAATATTTTAACATCCTGATATTCATCACGGATGGTCGATCTAGGAGGTGCTCGGGATGAGATATCTCGACATTTGAATGGAGATTATAGTCGCCGAGATATCTGGAAATCAAGCATCGAGGAATGGTCCGAGCAGGGATCCAACTCATATCCAGTTTGAATGGTGGCACGGGTAGGTCGAGCAGCCCAGGATCGTGGTAGTCCCACAGGTAATGACCCTGTTCGAGTTGTAGCACACCTAAGGCATTCAACCAGCCTTGCTTGTAGCCCTCATTATTGGCATTTTGGATACGATCGTCCAAGTGATAGAGAGCCTCATTGTACCCAGCCATCCAGAACTCCCTGGGCTGTTTGTGGAATTGATATGTCAATCTTTCCAGCTGCTCGTGGAGATTTTTGATGAAGAGCTACTTATTCTCCAAGACTGACTTCTGCGTAGAAAGCTGCTCTTCCAGGTCCCTGATCTTCTTTGACATTTCAGCCAACGCCTGGTTCTTCGCCATTAATTGGAAGGCCTGGTTCTCTAAGGCAAATTGAGTCCTCTGTTCCTCGACAGGAATCCGAGCAGCTCTTGCTCGTCCCCGAGGAGCTCTTGCTCGTCCACGAGAAGATGTAAAGGGGACAACTCTCTTCAAGGTCTCCAATTCGTCCCTCAAGTTGGCGTTCTCGACCTCCAAGAACGAGAATCCCTCATCATTCACTGGGATCAAGGCGTTTGAAGTGGAAGCTGCAGACTTCAACTGAGATAACTCTTTTTGCAGGTTGTTATTTTCTTGCTCTAATAGTTCAGCTATTTGTCTGCACTCCTTGACCTCACCCCTCAGAGTTCTCTCCCTCACATCGTAGCCAGCAAAACGCTTCTCTTACCCCTTGTCAGCATTGAGTTGCTGATACTTCTTCTCATACGCCTCGTGCAAAAGGGCAGTGGATTCTTTGTATTGTTGCTGAAGGTTTTCAAGAATGCCTTGTAGATCCTCGATCATATCATAATAAGCCACATTGTTGGCCACTGCACGATCAAGCAGGGTCTTCAAGTATTGGTAGGCCTCAACTGCCTGTTCCGAAGCATCTTGGTCGAGGATGTCGACAATTTGTGCTTCACTCAGATCTGTGTGACCGGCCTTAAAATAATCATTGCATTGCCTCAACAGCTTGGTATCATGAGCAGATAGTAATTCCATCCTGTCCAGAAACTAGTAGAGAAAGAAAAAGCAATAATCAATAAAAGCACCAATAAAGCATGAAGAAGAGACAACAGTATGCAAAAACACAAGTTTAAGTTTTATTATATCATAAAGGTCAGAAGTACAAGGTTCAGAGTTACATGTTCAGGATTACATTTGTTAAAGAAAAATAAAATAGAGAAATCCGAACAACTCTACACATTTTCCTTGTCTCCCAAAACTTTCTCGGGAGGATGGGACGAGGAAGTAGGTTGCTCGGATAGAGTAGATAGTAGCTGAGGAAGTGCTGGAGGTTGCTCGGAGGAAGTAGCGAGCTGCTGAAGTTCCTCGGTAGCAGGCTGGATGGCTGGGGGATGATCTCCCATCACCATAGAAGACTCTTCGGAGGCAGCTTCGTCCTCTTCTTCGTCTTCAGGAGTTGGAGGGGGACCAGGGATGTGTCGCTGAAAGAGTTCGGAATTTTCATCCACTTTCATCTCCTGTAGAGCAGCGACCCATCCATCCCTAAAGTACTTGAGGCTGCCATATTCTACTTACGACATCATGGCAGCCAATCCCTTGTTCCACCCCTTGTCCCAGCCAGCACTGAAAGACTTCTTCACAGCCAATTTTCTCTTTAACTTCTCCGAGGAAAGCTTCTCGGACAGAAGGTTTTCAGCTGTCTTCAATTTATTCTCAATCTCCTCCTTCTTCCGACTTACTTCCCGAAGTTGGATTAATTCTACTTCAGCAACCTTGAGTTTATCTTCAAACTCCTCAGCATTATTGAGCTTCCCTTCAAGCTCTTTATTTTTCTCCTCCAAGTCCTTTATTTTCTTCTCCAACCCCTTGGAGACTTCAACAACTTGAGCTTTCTCCTGCTCGGTGGAGGTAAGTTTCTTCTCCCAAACAGCCTTGTCAGTATCATACTTTTGACGAGAGTCTTCCAAAGACTTAATAGCTTCCTCCAGAGCTTCCTCCACACTAGATGAGGAGCTTGAAGCTTTAATCGCCTCATCTTTCTTCAAAATTGTATTGAAGCAACTCACCAACTGTGAAAAGAAAATGAAAGCAAGTCAGAGACAGATATAAGAAGGGAAAAATGAAAAGTTCAAAGTAATAAGACTTACAGAAGCAATATGGTGAGCAGCCAATGAGGTGACCATGTCTCGAGAAAAGTTCTCCTCAATACCTTGGATCTCGGGAATGATCCAAGTCTTCATCGAGCTCATGGCAGAGCTCGGGGGAACAAAAGTAGGAACACCAGCTCCACTAGTCGGGGCTGAAAGATGGTGTCAGCCAAATTGACCGAGGAGCTCTTCTTCAGCTTCCTCGGGGGAGCAGGAATAGATTCAATCAAGGAGGAACTCTTGGTCGGTGATATTACAATCACTTCTCCTGGAGCAGCAGGCTTGCTCAGAGCCACTTGGGGCTTCTCGACAACCTTCACAACAGGGGAAGCCGAGGAAGGTGCATCAATTTTCTTTGTCCCCTCCCCTGGGATGTCAATCTTACTTCTTTTTGCCTCTCCAGCACCAGAGACAGGTTTCTCAAAAAGGGTGAGAGGTCTTCTCTTCTTCATCCTTTCACTTAAAGGAACGTGTGACTCAGGCGAGGAACTAGTAGAAGCTGGTAGTGGTTCTACTTCGCTTATCACCATACGAGCAGTGAAAGAAGATGTGTAGCTCTTATACTGCAGGAAATACGAGGCTGACCTAATGTGCTCGTCGGCAACACTCTGATGCAAACTCCAGGTAAGTTTTAAGTGCCTTATATTAACGTCTGCTTCTTTTGGACACTTTCTTTTACTGTCAACTGCAAATAAATAGACATTAAAACATCAGTGGTACATTTTGTCAAACACAGAGGAAGCATAATTTCAAAATAAATAAAATGAGATAAAAATAACCTATCCCATTGCCATAGGAAGGGCATCTGGGACCCTGATACACTTCATCTCCAGATAAAGGAGCATGTTGCCAATTTTTTATGACAACCCCGTGCTCAAAATAGTCCCTGTTGGCATCCGGGAGATTGACTACTAAGGCCCTATTTAAAAATCTAGTTTTTAAATAAAAGGTGTTATCACCAACTTCCCATGTATAACAAAACATGATTTCTGGAATTCCTATGCGAGTTCCATGGATTTGATTTAATCTATGAACCCCATTAACTATTCTCCATGTATTGGGGGCTATTCTTGCAGGAACAACGTCAAAGTATTGAAAAAATTCCAAACATAAGGGATTTGGTGGAAAAGAAAATCCACACTCAGCAACAAAGAGACTGGGGAACCAATGTCCCTCAGCCAAACGGAAATAATCAGAAGGCTGAGAAAGCTCTTCCAGAACAACCCAGGAGGGAATAGAAAAATCAGAGCGAAACTTATCAAAAGATTCAACAGGGTAAACCATGATGAATAAAGGAAATGAAGAAGAAGGAAGAAGATCTTACAGAAAAAGAGTGGATCTGTTGACAACGAATGATGGAAAAGATGAATACACAGGAGAGAAAGAGACGATGGAAAACTCGAAGATACAAATTTGAAAAAGTAGAAGATGATGGGATTGTCTATGACGCTTAAATACCTTTCCTTAGGAAAAGGAAAAAGTAATGATTACAAAAAAAAACGATTACGCTATCGGCGGCTAGAAGGACAAAAAGGGCGCGGCAATCGAAGCGGTTATAAAAATTCAAAAAAGCCTGATTCTACGAATTTGGAAGGAAAAGTAAATACAAAGGAAACACTCCTAAAAATCAGGAGGACCATTTAAAACTACCATATTCCGAGAAAGAATGTTCCACACTCCTCAAATTTCGAACTATGGAACATTGGGGGCTTCTGTTGATACCAAATTTAGTCTGCTGACATGGCTCAATGAAGTGAAGACACGTGGCAATCTACGTGGCAACAACAAACACTTTCGAGGAACTCACATGCTCCGAGGAACCATACTACAACGAGGAACACTGCTTCCCCGAGGAACTCATACGCTCCGAGGAACAAGAACTCTCCGAGGAACTCCTGAGTACCGAGAAGCTTAGGCGGTCCGAGCTGCACCTCGAACAAAGCATTAATAGCAGGATAACCAACAATTTAATTGTTCATTAAATGCTTATCATTCAAACGCATACGCTTAAAGGGCATTGAATGTATTACCCTTTCATATGTACATCATTTAATGTATTACCCTTTCACATTACAGCCTCAAGGCTATAAATACATTGTACAATCCTCATTAGGGGGGACCGGAATTTCTTGATTGAACTGGTAATCGAGAATTCCCAAACACTCAGCAATAACATAACAGTGGACGTAGGCCATTCTTATAAGGCTGAACCACTTTAAAAACTCTTTGTTTCATTTATTTTATCTGTGATTGAATAATTAGATACGATCTAATTTTTTACATCAACAATAATCTTATCAGTTTTTCTTAGATCTTACATACTAAAAATTAATTCGAACATATATATATGTCTTACTTATATGATGTTTTTAATTATTGAGCAAGGTCTATGAGGTCAATTACAACATGGAGTCAAGACCATCAACTACAAATGATCAAAAAAGGAAACAAAAGTTGAAAGTTCAGCTGACCAACCAACTTTCAAACTTATTAGGGACTCGGACTTCGAGGATACTCAAACTCCCAAAAAACAGCTATAAAGAGGAAGCCAAAAGAAAAGGAGGGTAAGAAAATCAAGTTCCAATAATCTCGAAGACCTTCCCAAAAAAAATCAATTCAGTTTCGATCGAACTTGTTAAGAATTGCTCGATTGTTGCAAGACCTTAAACTCAAGCCTTGCCATAAAAAGGAACTGAAAAATAAAACTTCTTTGGGGGGTATTTTTAATGTTTATTTTTACCAAAGGTGTTACAAAAGAAGATTGTTGAAAATATGACCATAGTCTCATATCATTGATAAAGTATTACGATATTCGAAATAAAATATTCAGAATTGGAAAACAGTTGGTTTGAATGACAATCAATGATGTGTCACTCATATTTGGAATACCAATCAGAACGGAAGAAGTAAATATGGGTTCACGCCCGACACACCATTTGTCAGAAGAAGGTTTAAGGATGCTACTATCATTAATGCAACAGCTATCCAAAATGAGTTTAAGTCTGCAGTTAAAGGAAATAAAGAAGAAGATTGTAGATATGTAGCAACATTGCTATGTCTATATTTGTTTGCAACTCTTTTCTTCACATCAACTGAATACTGTGAAGTGGTCTGCCGAGAAGTACACAGAAAATCTGGAGGGCATGAAAAAGTTGAATTGGTCAAGTTTGATACTATATACATTGATGTCTTCTTTCTATAGAAATTTTGATAGAGAGCCATAGAAGGTTTATGGTTGTGTACTCTTGCTACTTGTAAGTGGAAAAATACACTAATATATATTTTCTATTTCCTATCCTTTTTCATTCTAAAATTTGTAGATCTTAAATGATTAAACTTTTTATATTTTTAACTTTTGTAGTACTCGTATTGCAAGCACATAACACTGTTTAAATCTGAAAAGTCAACTCAGCAACCTCGGTTTGTCAAATGGAACCTTCCTGAATTAAACAAGGCAATGAAAGAGAAACCTATTGAAACACTTCTTCAATCAGAAGTACTAATATTCGTTGAAGAACCTATTATATCATATACATATGTCATAGTTTAACTTATAATCAAAACTTTTTATTTATTTATCTAGGTCATAACAGCAGACTTAATTCGAATAGAAGAAGAAGTGAAATTGTTAGGGAAAGCACCAAAATCACCAATGGACAATTTTACTTAAAAATATCGGGCCATCAATAGCTGATGCAAATGATATAAATGATGATGAGAAAATTCTTGATACTGATACGAGAGATGCTAGACATTTAGACGATCTAACCGCAGAGTTCGCAGCAGATTACCTGTCAGATCATCTTCTGACTACAGCTGAAATTCAATCTCTTGTTGAATTCCATGAAGATGCTCAACAAAAGATGGAAGAATTGAATAATGTGAAAGAAAAAAATAGAAAAATGAGGGTAGATAAGAGAAATATGAGGGAAAAATTGAAACTGATGAAGACAGATTTCAAAATCAAAGCGAAGAAAGAAAAATGCAAGGAAAAAAAGCTTCAGGAAAAGAGAACTCAAATTCAGTTGTTAATGAAACATCTTCAACAGGAAAAGGAGGAGAATGAAACATTGCAGAAACAGATAAATTTGTTGTATAAAGAAAGAGAGAAGGAAAAAAGAATCAAGCCACTGTCAGTACATGAAACCCCAACTGACAAAGCAAGCCTAATGGCATTTAGTTTTGAAACTGCTGAGCAAAGTGAAAAATCGAAGAGTATAAAGAGAAAGCATGAAGAGATTGATGATCTTCATATGATGAAAGTGGATTCAGAAAAAAAAAAACAAGCTCAATTATGGTGAAAATAAAAAACAAGAGAGATAGAAAAAAGAAGGAGATCAAAGATTATGAATATCAACCAAAGGGAAGAGTGACAAGGGCATCCAAAGGCAAAGAAATTCAAACAAGACAATCATGCCTAATTCATTTAGACTTTGAAAGCTCACCATCTCCTATGAAATCAACCATCAAGAACATCATATTTCCGTCTAATAATCCAATTGTTGAATAGTTACCACCAACAGTTATTTTTTCACTCATGAATTGTTGAATAAGAAGAGTGGAACTGGGGTAAATTCATGTTAATAAAATGTTATTTCTTTTATTTATGATTGACTATTGACCATGTACACTACTAATCCTAATGATGTTTTATTTTAATATTAAGGGTAATCATTTATTAAGACTCAAAGTTAGGTGAGGTTACTTTATCTGATATACAACAACTCATAGACTTGGGACCTTTACGAGACAATGTAAAAAAAAGATAAATTTATCAATGTCTAATTTACTACACTTAATATCTACTGTATTAGTACATAATTGATCATTTCATTTAAAATGAAATTTCAAGTGATTGATGCATACATGATGGTCTTGGAACATGATCAAAAAATCATGGAAGCTACTGCTTAAATCTCACCTTCACAAAAGCCATTCGACGAAAGGGATCATTTCTTTAGTTAAATGGTTTGGGTATATATTTATTTTCATTTTTTAAAAATATATTTTGATCTATTAGACTAACTTCTTTTAATTTTATCACACTCCTATTGTGAGCCTATCATACGAGATAAAATGTCTTCAGCAAAATATTTGGTTCACAATATATTGAATGAAGTCACCAATTGCAAGTATGTACCTAAATTTACTACTTATATATATATATATATATATATATATATATATATATATATATATATACAGAAAGGATCTCATGCATACCCTCTGTGCGGACCATTTTTTTAAAATAGTAAAAATAATAATTTTGGGTTGATTTTTTTTTATGGTTTTTAAATATTTCAGTAGGACCATAAAAAAAATTCGACTCAAAATGAATTATTTTTCTATTTTAAAAAAATCGATCAAACTTTGTCAGTTTTTAAGTTATTTTTAAGTTGTTAAAAACTGACAAAGTTTGACCAATTTTTTTAAAATAGCTCAAAATTCATTTTGAGTTGAATTTTTTTTTTATGGTCCTACTAAAATGTTTAAAAAACATAAAAAAAAATTAGCTCAAAAATATTTTTTTACTATTTTATCAAAAATGGTCCGCGCCAGCGATATGCAAACTGGGGTATGCATGAGAACCACTCTCTCTCTCTCTCTCTCTCTCTCTCTCTCTCTCTCTCTCTCTCTATATATATATATATATATATATATATATATATATATATATATATATATACATACATACTTTTATTTACTTGTTCCTACTGTTATATGACATAATATAATTGCAGGTACTTATTCTTTCCCATAAACTCAGGAAAGAATAAAAATGACAGAAGTCCATTCCATTGGACGTTGCTTGTATTGAACATAGAGGAAGGTCGATGGATGCATTTCAATTCAATGCTTCCAAGAAATCCAAATGAAGACGACCATTACATGCATGACGGATTTATAGTGGTAATAACATACAATTAAATAATTTGTTTATGATTAGCATTACAAATTTTCGCTTATCATTAACATTACTTGTTGGCATTATTTTCATAATTTTTCTTCCTTAACGACTACGTCATAGGTTGTTACAATAATTCTTCAAGCTCCTTAACTGTTAATACAAGTTATACACTCTTTTGAAAGGATTGATTCTTTTATTCTTGACAATAAACTTAATAATGTGGCGTGAACAAAGATTTTCTATTCGAACATTTTGATAGTTGTACCAGAATATTAAATGCCGATTTTAGATTGCATTTAAAATCATCCACTCCAACACTTACAGATGAAATTTGGAAGTAGGATGGGCATAGAAAATTACAGTTTCAGTGGACAATTGGTTTTGAGAAATCATCACTTTTATATTTTACGTGATATGAACTTTGGCCCCGATTTGTTTTATTCTAGTTCATTTTGGTTTCTTTGAGTCCCCAAAACATCATAAATATTCAATATCTTTTGTACTTTGACCACAATTTCTATTGTTTTAGTTCATTTGAGCAACCAAAGATATCAATGTTTACTCATTCTTGTTTATTTTCTAATTTGATGCGACAACATCTCTTCTATGATTTATAGTTTGTGCCTCTGATTATAAATTTTTTTTGGCTAAATCTATTCCTCTTGTTGTTGCTTGGGAAATCTGGAAGGCAGGAAACAAAGCCTTCTATGAAGGTATCAAATGCAACCTTAAGTTTATAAAGAGTCAAGTTGTGACACTGATCTCTAATTTATACAAAAGTTATTTTTTTCACAAAAGAGGTTCATTTTTTTCTCAAGTGGGATTTTCCCCATGTAGGTAGGATCAAGCTAAAAATAGAATGGCTAGAAAAAGTAATCCAGGAAAAGGATGTATGGGTGGCATTTTGAGGAATGATAAAGGGGAGCTGCTTTTTGGTTATGTAAAAGATGAAAAGTTTGCAACTAACTCTTTAATGGAACTTAATAGCTTAAGCCTTGGAATCAAATTATGCTTGAAAAAGGAGATTGACATAAAATCTGATTATTTATTTGGGCTTAAGTTGATCAATTGGGAGTTGAGACCTCCTTGGAGTCTTATGTCATATGCTGATGCCATAATTTCAAACTATTTAACTACTATTATAAATATATTATCAAAATATTTTACTACTTTCTAATTATACTACACTAATTATAAATTTTAATAATTTATTTTTCGCTATTTTAGAGAGAATATGTTGAGCAACATTGGAGAATTACACTGCTTATCGATGAAGACGAATTCAACAAGCTGGAGGAAAATGGTTTGATCGGGAAAAGATTCAAATGCGACATGAACAGAATAGAAAATTTCCCACAACAAGACCCCAATACGTAAACATCTGTCCAATATATTTTATTTACGTGTCATTAAATTGATGTTATATTACTAATCAATATTTTGTTTTCTTTTTATAGGGTTGATTGTGGAGTAATTGTATGCTATATCATGAAGAAGTTGTCTGAGCGAAAATCAATGCTGAGAGACATAAAAAAGTATCACATGTGCTTTGTACGATCATTGATGATAAAATAACTTCTCGCACGGGATCAAAAAATTGATGACTTGTAAATGAATGAAGTCATTATCAAAGTTGATTGCAAACAGATTTTTGGATTTGTTAGTTATACTTAATGAATGTATTAGGTATAGTATCAACACTAGTAAAAGTGTTTTGGATTGAAAGTGAAATGTTGCATTGTAAGTTTGTTGGTAGCAGTAATTTTTCAATATGCAGTTTGAATGTGTTTTTGAAGTGAAATGTTGTTTGAATGAAGACAATTTCTGTTAAATGAAGACTTTCGTTTTGAATGTGTTTTTGAAGATCAATATTCAATAAAAACATTGTGAATATGAATATTGAATGGATATATTGAATCTTAGTTCTGCTTATTCGAGTAAAATAATATTTTGTATTGCAAAGATACTATAAAAACAAATGAAAATGAAAAATACTACATAAATTCACTCTATTAATTTCATACTGATAAATTTACTGTATTAATCTCACACTGATAAATTTCACTTATTCCTATTATTTCTACCTCCCATCTTTCTTGAAAATGTTCTACAAAACTACTTTGAACATCTTTAAAATTTTATGATATAGCAATTGATAGAATCAATCTATGAATTACTATAGCAATATGATCAACTTCTTTGAGCCATTTACTGTTGGACTTCTGTTGCCATTAAATTTCCTCTTGAGCCAACGCAGTTCTTCAATTATTCTTATTCTCTTCTAAGGTTCAAATAGAATATCCCACAGAACTGGAAACTATTCAACCTATTTTGGGAATATAAACATATCACCAACTACTATTAGTATTACTACCCAAAAACTTCTTTTCAAATATTTAATTTTCAATCTCAAATACATTTACCTTATTTCAATTATTTCCTAACATTTATACAAAGGGTAAAAATTTGTAGATTTTCTTTTGTAAATTATATTATTTTTTGGCATTCGAACTCTTTTTTATTAGTCATTGTAAACAACTAGGCTTATATTGAAGAGAAAATTTGAATTTGATACTAAAAACATAATACACTAACTAAAACACCGAAAACAACTTACTTTTAGGAATTGAAAAATTCACATTCTCTGTAACAACATAAATTACTTTAATCTACGAACTCATCTAATAAATCTACAAATTAAACAATTGAAATTTGATATAAGACGTTTAAACAAACCAAGCAAGCATATAAAACCAAATGACAAAGATTGATCCCCATATATTTGTTGCTTAGCTCTCTCAACAGCCCACCATGCAAGATGATAATTGATAATTAATTCATAGTTGTTTTGCACATGGTATATTATAACCACGGGGCGCGTAAGGGGTCGTTCTTTAATTTTCTCAACAATAAGAGATGCTACAAGTTCCGAACTAATACTTGGATGTTTCGTTGTCTTGTATGCAGAACCAAAAGTATGTTAATTTACAAAATCCCTTACATAAAAAAATGAATTGCCCTTCTCTACACGATCGTGAACATACCATGCACACCCAGTACTTTCCTTGTAAAAACATTCAGCAGTTATCCTAACATTGTCATTCTTTATGTAACGAAACTTAAACCCAATCTCTATTGAAAACATATACAAACTCTCAAAAATTCACCAACACCTCCTTCAAACCTTTGACCAACATGACACAAAGCTTTCGACCAACCAGCAGACATTAATACCTTCTCTCCATATTTGGAAAAAGAACGGACCCAACTGACTTCATAATCTGTCTCATTCTCAACAAACGACTCAACAACACTACCACTACCACTCGACAAATGATAATACCCCTCGACCATTATCTTACTTGACACGGAAACATCAATACTTCGAACTGAATTAAACTCACAATAAAACATCAAATTCTCCAAATCCAACTCACAATCCAATACACAAAACGAATGCCCGGGCAGATTATAAGACAAACCAACAATGTGAGCAGATAACTCCTTCCATTTTGAGCATATATGATCAATCAAATCATCAAATCATGTATTCCTCCCACACTTCATCAAACAACTCTCTCCAAATTTGAACATCAACAACATCTGAAAATCCACAACACCTACAAAACAATAAAAAGAGTATATCATCACATATGAACTACAAAATGAATATGATTTAATTTACATTTAATAATTTCAGCATGCAAACTAAAAAGAGTGTAAACAGATAAATTTATCAATGTTATCTGATAATGGTTTCATATGAAATATAGATTAAATCAGATAAATTCATTACATTAAACAAATCTTCTTAACAAAAAAAAAACATATCAAACAGGGATATTTATACTGCCCATTAATACAAGAAGCTCAAATTTATTTGTCACCTACAAATTCAACCGCAAAACGATATAGCAATTTACTAAAAAAATTCAAAATAAAAATTATAAAAATAATTGAACAAAAAAATCAAGACAATTACATCATACAGGTATCTAATTAGAACTTGAAAAGCTAAAAATATGAAATTAGGGCTTGCGATCAAATATATCAAATCAACTATATTACTGCGAACAAAAAATGAAAAACATAGTCAATTATCTTCAATTGCTTCTGTAGGAGGGTACTTTAGATCGTAGGTGGAGGCGTAACCCCTTTTAAGTATGGTAATGATAAGTTAACTAGCACAAAACTTTGGATTAGTAATAGAACATGCCAACACAAGCCTGATGAAGATGAAGCTCGATTTAAACTCACAAATCTCTCGTGTATAACTCAAAAAAGTAGTAATGGAATTTTAGAAGTAAGTTAGCTAGAGGGAGAGGGGAGTAAGCATCTTAGATACACCTTGGTAGGCAGGTAAAAACACACCCAAAACGCTCTTTTTCTCTCTGTCAAGTATTAAAAGCTTCGTGATTAATAACAATGGTGAGTGGGTGAAACTCTCTGGTTTGTACTAACTCTCTCTAGCAATAACTCCTTGATTCTCAAAAGAACACACACTCCTCAAAGGTGGTTGGGGTCCTTAAATAGCCCCCCCACACCACTCCCGAGGCAACTCAGTCATTTAAGACTATAAAAGACATCCCTCACACTTTATGTCACAACATTAAATGTCTGGTGCACTAGTTGTCTCCGCGTCATAAACATTAAATGCCAAGACATGCCTTTTTCCTAACCACTGTGTGTCAGGGGTTGTTGCAGAGGTGGCTCACCAATTGACTGACAGTCCCAAATACCACGGTGGTTTACTTAAGTGCAGGGCTGACATTGTTTAGCTGGCTAGTGACATTACCTATAGTAGATGTGACATTAAGTAGAGGGTTGTTTGGTTCATGACACAACACCCGATGGAACTCCAAGTTACTCCGCCTGAGGTTCCACGATCATGGTCCTTCGGTGTTTTACCAGGTGTATCTAAGATGATCAGGACAAGCCCCAACGGTGCCTTACTTCTCAATCCTCCAAACCGAGTCCCTCTAAAGTTCCCACGGTGAGGTCGTTCGATAGAGCATGAAAGATCTCCCAGGCCCTGCCAAGCCAGGTCTCTCACGAGTACCGTTCGACCTCACACAGGTTCATTATTCTCTTTACATCAATACAATCGTTATAGCTCATAGCCAGTACAAACAAAAGATACAATATGACTAAGTAATCAGCAAGCTAAGGTATGAGTTGCCACGCCAAGCTGCCTCGCTTGAGCTGCCACGCTGTCTTAATCCCAAACACTGTTGCCAATGGGTGGATTATCCCTAATCTCAGGATTATCTCCAAGCCCCCTCTACATTTTCCCCTTTGTGGAGGGATTTGTTGTGGGAACAAGAAATGCCTGCACGAAAACTTCTCAATCCGATGAACCTTCTCTGTGCGAAAAAATTCTGCCCTTTTTTTCCCGTTAGAACTGCAGCGATATAGTCTTCTGGAAAAAGTAAAATTCTCCCCGATGTACCTAAGCCGAAGCGCCATTCTCATTGGGATTTGGGCAAAGGGACATAGCCGCTTTTTCCTCGTGCTGGTCCCCAACCGTTCTAGCTCTAATGTTTGAAATTCTCCTGAAAGGCCTACTAACCCTTTTCAAATACTCGTTTGGACTTCTGGTAAACGAAATTCTCCCCCGTGGTGCTTCGCTATTTTCGAAAAACGATGGGACATGTGGCGAGGGGACGTCGTAGCTTTGTTGAACCATTGGGGGATCTCCTTCGTTAGAAGTTTATTGGATATGCCTGACAAAATCTTCTGGCGCCAAAACTTAAACTTGTTGAAGAAGGCAATGCTTTCTATTCTCTATGCGTCACTTGATTAATGACGTGGTGTTGTCTTTTCAACTGCCAAAGTACTTTCCGAAGTGCCACGTGTTCATGTGAAATGATTATAAGCGGCCGCGCACGTGCGAGGGTGGGGAAATCTAAACGCCGAACTCGGAAATTTCAAACATCCATATGCCAACACTTAACCGTTGTTTTCTCTTACTTTGGCTTCGTCTTCCTCAAGCTTCCATTTTACTTTAGAGAGAGAAAGTCTGTGAGAACTCCATTGTTATTGAGCTCTTACTTAACTTCTTTCTTCTGTTACCTTCTATACCACCACTTGTAGTTGTGGTCCTCCACTGTCATTCTCAAACCTTTCCCACTTGAAGTTTTTCTGTTGCTTTATCATTATTTGTCATGGCGTCCTCAAACAACCCCACTATATCTGCCACTAGTGCTCTGCCTGCTGCCTCTACCGTTGCCACCACCCTCAATGCTGCCCGCCAAGAACAACTAAGGTTTTACCGTCGATCACCTATTTTTGGACAAGGTGATGATTTTGCTGGTGCGTGTAAGAGGGTCCATTTTTCTTCTAAGTTTGACCCTAGATTGTTGGGTGATGAAGATAAAGCTTCTACTGAGTGGGGCTTTCTTCCTCCCGAGGGGACTCTCCGATTTCGTTTGGAGCGAGGGGACTTCCTGTGGTCCCACATTAAGTTTGAAGCGCCTGGGGGTTCTCCCGCTCAGTTTGTTGCGTGGAACTCCCACATGCAGAGCTCCTATGCTGAAACGCTCACCAAGATTGGGTTGCAACGGGCTAAATGGTTTGGTGAGTTCACTCTCTCCAAGAATAACGTTGCCCTTCATGTTCTAGTGTCTCGCTGGAACATTACTACCCATACCTTCATCGCTGCGTGGGGTGAGTTCACGGTGACGTTAGAAGACGTGTGTCAGCTCCTAGGCCTCGAAGAAACAGGCCACGAGCCTTATACTGATGAGGCTCTGGATGCCCAGGAGATTGCTGATCGTTTGGAGCTGGATCGAATATAGCGAAGCTGCACCGGTTCATCGAACAAGGCCACTTTCTCCCCACTTATCAATTATTTCTTCAAGAATTCTGCCGAAGGTAGTTCTTCTGGAGGTGCCCCTGGTCAAGGTACATCGCTGGAACTTCCTTCTTATATCCTTGTCATTCTTTCCCGTTTCCTTCTACCAGGAAAACCCAATGATCAGCCCCGAAGGGACCTTATTAATATATCCCTTCGTTTGGCCCGAGGTACAAAGCTTCCCCTGGCTGCAATCGCCTTGGGATCTCTCTATACATGGCTCGACAGGACCGTCTTCGATATAGAACGATCACTTGGTCGTTATAACTTGGCAAATTTTTCCAACTGTGTTCTTCTGACGAGCTTCCTCTATGTTCGTTTCCCTGTCGTAGCGGCCAAGATCAACCGTCCTCCTTCTGGGGAAAGAATTATGCCCCCATGCTCCTACATTTATCATAAGAAACTGAGTCGAAAGGAGTTGATCCCTGTGATTGATCGTTTTGAGGACTTTGTTATGAGACCCTACGAAGAGGATATCTTTGTTCACAACTGTGACTTTTTCCAACATGAGGCCAGGTTAGTGGAGGTAGGCGCAAATATTGAAGATCCTTCGTTGGCCGTGGTTGTTCTGTTCTCCCCCGGGTATCTATATTCCTATACTGAGTGGGGATATACTAGCGAGCACTACAATCCCAATCGGTGCAGCCGCCAATTTGGTTCTGATCAGGGGGCTCCTCGCCCAGTTTTTCAATCATCAAACCCCAAGGTTTCTTTTAGCGAGGCCTGCTCCCTGTTTTCATCTACCGTTGAATGGGGAATAAGTTCTGCAATGGATGGGCGAGTAACTATTCCCAGCAACAGAAGGCAAGGGGATGTGTCCTCTCTGTTCGCTACACGATACTGGCTGAAATAATTGGCTGATATTGCAGAGTTCATCAAGGGGGATCCAGTGTACGCTCTAGTTCTTTCCTTTTCTGCGTTGGAGTTGGGTTTAAAGGGCAACTCCATCCTTGGGGTTGAGTTCCCTCTGAGTAAAACCCCCAAGGTAAATCCCACTGAGCTTCCTCCCCTTTGTTCCATGATCCCTACTGCTACGTCCAAACCCAAAGGTGTTGCAGCCTCTAAGAAAGCTGCCCCTTCGGTCAAAGTTGCTACTGATGAACCTTCAGGCCAGAAGGCAAAGAGCGGGGCTTCTTCCAAGTCCAAGTCCCAGAATAAACCCCAAGCTCTTAAGGAGGCATTCCCCATTGCCTTTGTTCCTCCTCCCATGACTGCAGAGATGGCCGAGGAGTTGAGAAAGAAAGTTCAAGCCGAGGTAGCCCGCATAAACGCTGAGTTCGAACGGTGTGTTCCAGTTGTTCCTCCACCGGGAACCTTCCCCACAATCGTAGTTAATCCCATTGAACCCACGGCGAAGAGGAGAAAAGTTCAAGGGTTCTTCGCGGTACTGGCACTGGTGTATCGGGAACGAGGAAGAAAACTTTGGGTACCAAGTCCCAGAGGATACAAACTCCTGAGGTGCATTTATCTCCTGCCCCCTCGTCTGTCAGATCTGAGGTATGTATACTTGTTCTATTATCATTTCCCAATTGAACGATGGGAAAAAAAAGTACATTTGCTTATGCATTTTGGTAACTTTGGTGCAGGAGGTTGAAGAAGAAAGTACTAATCCCCCTAGCCCCCCCGTGAGCCCTTTCGTGGGGGACGTTTCGATGTTTCTTCGCCCAATGTGACTCCTCCTCGTTTGCCCATGATCGGGCTTACCTATTCCCGTCGTTCGGCCTCTCAACGTGCGAGGGATGCTGCCATGGGGGTGGTGATGTTGACTCTGAGGGCATCTCTTCGCAACCAGAGGCAACTCTCCCCATCCTTTCTGATTTATCTCCTTCACCCGAGCTTCTTCTTCCCATCGTTCTGGCTAACGAAGATGAGCCCGAGGTATGATTCCCTCTATAGTTTGTTTAGTCTAACGTCCTTTCACTCTCACCCCCTTATTTATTTATCGTACTGAACCTTGAGATTTTGGGTGCCCTAGGTTGAAGTGTCCTCATTACTAGCCAACATTTGTCTTCCCACGATGCTAACGAGACCATTAACTGTGATTCCCCTTTTCGGTGGCATAACTGAGGTAAGTGACATTTATAGGTACTTCTCCCTTATTTTCTGTGGGTATTCCTCTTTTTTAACCCTTAGTTTGCATGTTGCAGCTTTCTCCCAATCTTTCACCACTTTCTCTCGAAGGTCTGCATGCTTATAAGGCTAAGGTTGGTGCTTCTACTCAGCATGGTGGTTCTTCTGCACCCATCCATGTTGGTGCATCGTCTTCTCCAAATGAATCGCCTATATTGGCCTTGGTACCTTATGTTGGTGAGGGAGTTTTGCCCACCGTTGAGGCTTCTGCATCCAGGGGCCCCGTTGTGGCTTCTGAGGTAATGAGTCCGCCCCCAATGGTTTCTGCCTCCATGGCCACCACGGTGACTCCCGTTATTACCCCTACTATGCCCGAGGTATTTTGTTAATTCTCTGCATTTTGTCAAAGATTTTTTGCAAACTTCACCTATATGGTGACTTATCAACGAAAATGCTTGTTAAGGTTTTTCATAAACTCAACCTATAACGGTGGCTTAATAACGAAAACGCTTGTTAAGGTTTTTCATAAACTCCACCTATAACGGTGACTTAACAACGAAAACGCTTGTTAAGGTTTTCATATACACTCCACCTATAACGGTGACTTAACAACGAAAACGCTTGTTAAGATTTTCATATAAACTCCACCTATATCGGTGACTTAACAACGAAAACGCTTGTTAAGATTTTCATATACACTCCACCTATAACGGTGACTTAACAACGAAAACGCTTGTTAAGCTTTTTCATATAAACTCCACCTATATCGGTGACTTAACAATAAAAACGCTTGTTAAGATTTTTCTATAAACTCCATCTATAATGGTGACTTAACAACGAAAATGCTTGTTAAGATTTTCATATAAACTCCACATATAACGGTGACTTAACAACGAAAACTCTTGTTAAGATTTTCATATAAACTCCACCCATATCGGTGACTTAACAACGAAAACGCTTGTTAAGATTTTTCTATAAACTCCACCTATAATGGTGACTTAACAACGAAAACGCTTGTTAAGATTTTCATAAAAACTCCACCTATAACGGTGACTTAACAACGAAAATGCTTGTTAAGATTTTCATATAAACTCCACCTATATCGGTGACTTAACAACGAAAACGCTTGTTTAAGATTTTTCATAGACTTATTACTCTTTCTCAGGTTGCACGAGAGGCTTCTCCACCCGTTCTTTCGCCTATTGGCTCACCTCATCAGGAACCTGTCGTCTCGGAAGATTCTGACCATGCTGACCAAGGTTCCACGACCGGTGTTGCAGCGGAGAGTGAATCCGGGTGCGAGCTTCCTCTACCGGATTTGGCTCCTCATGCATTCTGCTTAATGGTGCTTCAATATTCTCCCTAAATGCCTGCCACTCATCGACTAGTGATCGAGCAACTTGCGAATCACCATCCTGAAACCTTCTCGGTGGATTGCTTACATTCCAACATCTCTGTCATGAGTTATAGGTTGCAAGGCATGGCTACTGTCGTTACAGAAATTGCTAGCACTCCCACTGCGACCGTTACCAGACCACTCCTTAACCAATTTCTTGGTTATTTGAAGGAGTTGGGTCGTGATGGTTTTCGTTTTAACTGGCTTATATCGTATTTAAAAACTTTGAAGAGCCAGCAACTGATCAAGCAGAGGGAATTATTGCAGAAGCATCAGCAGGACCAACGGGCTAAGGAAGCCAGGTTGGCCGAAATAGCACCCCTTCTAGAAGCAGTTGATAAGGAGGTAGATGATGCTGAAGAAGCTTTACGTCTGGCCAAGCTGAAACGAGAAAGACCCCTTATCAGACGTGCACAAGTACAAACGAGGTTGGAGGTTTCCATCAATGCCCAACAGTATTGTACTAAAGCTTCTTCGGCCCTTCCCGGAGATTTTTTCTCATCTTCAAACCTATGGTTCCTCTTAGGCTAGTCAACACTTGTATATATCTTCCTCTTGCTTCTTTCTATGTAATTCTTGGGCAGTAGTTCCCAATTTTGTAATGCTCTATCATTTACAAATGAATGAAAAATGTATATTTTCCACTTCTTCTGTATGTTACAACTGCTTTTGTATGTTATAAATTTCTATATTTCTGCAACTCTTTCACTCTGCTCAAGTCATAACTAAAACTTGTATATTCATAACAAAATCTATTTACAATCATTGTTCAAACTTAATTGTCTACACATGATAGACCTTTAGCCATTTATTGTTAATTTTAAATGGCTTATCTTCCTCCATCCTAGAAATTAAGCAATATCCTGATTCATGAGCTTCTTTTACAATAAAAGGTCCCTCCCAATTGGCTGTAAACTTCGATAGAGGAAGTCCCCTGATGTGCTTCACCGCTGCTTTCAAAACGAGGTCTCCCTCCACGAACTTCCTGGGTCTTACCAAGTTATCATATGCCCTGGAGAGTTGTTTCGTGTACATTTGAAAGTGTTGCATCGCATTATCTATGTGCTCGTCCAACGCTTCCAACTGTACGTGTCTATTCTGAGGGAGCATGCTGCTTCGCAAGGTGTATCAGGCAGAGGGAATTTATAATTCCATTGGAAGGATTGCCTCCGCCCCATAAACAAGCGAGAACGGAGTGTACCCTGTGGGTTTCCTCTTAGTTGTTCGATATGCCCATAACACAGCTGGTATCTTGTCGTCCCACGATTCTGGGAAGTCCTCCTCACCTTGGCCAGAATATTAACCAACGTTTTGTTAGTCGCTTCGGCTTGACCGTTTCCCTTTGGGTATGCCACCGTTGAAGTATGGTGAACAATGGAGTACTTATCTGTGAGCATTGTTACTTATGAATTAACGAAGGGCGTCCCGTTATCTGAGAGAATAACCTTTGGGATCCCAAAACGACAAATAATGTATTCTCTGATGAAGTTTCTCACCACCCCAGCCGTTGCCCTTCTGAGTGGTATTGCCTGGTCCCACTTTGTGAAACACTCCGTTGCAACTAGTAACCATATCTTCCCCCTCGAAGAAGGATGTATTGCCCCCACCAGGTCAAACGCCCAAGTGTGAAAAGGGTAAGGCGTTGCCAGAGAGTGTAAGTCCACCGATGGGGCATGGATCATGTTTCCATGTAGTTGGCAAGCTTTACATTTTCGAAGGAACTCAGCATTATCTTTTTCCATCGTTGGCCAATAATACCCCAACGTCATCAACTGATCATACAACTTGGCCCCTCCTATGTGAGCTGGATCGTGCGCGTGTTTGAGGACCTCAGTTGCTTCTTCCTTCGTGATGCAACGCAATGGCCTGTTGAAGTATCCCCTTCGGTAGAGATGCCCCTCCTGGATATAGAACCTTGGGGCCCTTCGCTTTAGTCTCATCGCATCAATTTTCTCTATCGGGACAACTCCATCTTTAATGAAGTCAATATAGGGTTGCCTCCAATCGGCCTGAGTTTTAACGAAATGACATTCAGTTGCCTCGAAGAAAAGCTGGCACTTATCGCACCTCCGTTGTAGCTCCGCCGCGTCCTGCTTCATTCTAAGCCAGAAGTATCCCTCTCTTTAAATTATCCTATAAAGAGGTACCTCAGTTATTTCGCAGTGCTCCTCATGTGTTTTCTTTAACCTTTGCTCTACTTCTTCTGGGCCAATGCATGTTGATAGCCATCCCCGTGCGTTTCTAAAGTAGAGATTTCCCTAGTTTGTAAAATATTGGGCCAACTCTCTTAGCCTCATTTCCCCTTCACCAGACTCCAGCTGCTTCCTAATCGCTCCCCTCCAGTCCGCGTCCTCCCCCATTGGTAACATTGATTGTACCACCGAAGGAGTTGTTCTTCGTTGGATCGTGACGATAGTTGTATCTCTCCTCATGATGATTTTCTGGGCAATAGTTGCATACGCATCTGGATGGCGGTTCATCATTCTGGGATGTCTCTTGATCTTAGTTTGATGGAACTAGCTGAGGAGCCTCTGAATGATCGTTCTGTATGGTGCCAAGTTCATGTGCTTCAACGCATATTCTCCGTTTACTTGCTGGATCACTAAGTTCGAATCACCCTTAATGCAGAGTGAACGAATTCCGCTTCGAAGAGCCTCCAGCAACCCTAGTACCAATGCCTCGTACTCTGCTTCGTTATTGGAACAAGGAAAATATAAATTATAGGAAAGGCAAATCTCTTCCATTCCTTTTGAAAGAATAACCCCTGCCCCTCCCTTCTTTTCTGCCGAAGATCCATCGAACTGCATCGTCCACTCGTCCTCAGTTGCATCCAGATAATAGGCTTGTAGGTCATCTCCTGGAATGTCTTCTTTAGGTGGTTCAAACGTTCCTGATGGAAAGATTGACAATAGATCGGCATACGCCTGGCTCTTGATCGCGCGAGGAACTACACACTTTAAGTCATATTCTGAAAGGATAAGGAACCACTTAGCTGCCCTGCCAATCAATATAATTCCTGCCAACAAATATTTAATAGGATCACATTTAGTTACAATGTGAATTGTAAAAGATAGCATATAATGCCTAAGTTTTTGTGCTACAAAGACTAAGGCTAAACAATGCCTTTCTAAGCTGATATATTTAATCTCTGGCCCATGTATGATTCTACTGAGGAAGTAGATTGGGCGTTCTTGCCCATCAATTTCCTGTGCCAGCAAAGCTCTGATGGACCTCGTGGTAGATGTGAGATATAACTGCAACGGCGCTCCTGCCCGTGGGGGAACCATGGTCTGTGGTGAAACCAGCAGCTTCTTCAACCCAGCGAAAGACTCCTGGTGAGCCTTTTCCGACCTGAACTTCGTGCTCTTTCACAACAGCTGCATCAGCGAGTGTGTTACTTCGGCCAACCCAGGCACAAATCTCCTAAGGTAGGAGACTTTACCGAGGAAACTCTTCAACTCCCTCGTCGTTCTAGGACTTGGCATTTCCAAGATCGCTCGCTGTTTGTCCTGGTCCATTTGCACCCCTTGTCGATCAACCACAAAGCCCAAGAATTTCCCACTCGTTACTCCGAAAACACACTTCAACGGGTTCATCCTTAACTTATACCTTCTACAACGAGAAAACACCTTCCTCAAATCACTCAGGTGGGACCCCTCCTCCTTTGATTTGATGACCAAGTCATCCACGTAGAATTCTACAAATTTATGGAAGAAGTCATGAAAGATGGCCATCATCGTTCTCTGGTAAGTCTCCCTAGCGTTCTTGAGGCCGAACGACATCACCCTGTACATGAAGTTACCCAATGGTGTTCTGAATGTCCTTTTCTCTACGTCCGAGGGGTCCATCTTGATCTGATTATACCCCACATACCCATTCATGAAGCTATACATATCATGACCAGCCGTCGCGTCTATCAGGCTATCGATGGAGGGTAGAGGGAACTCATCTTTAGGACAAGCTCTATTCAAATCTCTGAAGTCCACACAGATCCTTATATGGTTTTTGTCCTTCTTTCCCACCGGGACAATACTGGATAGCCAGAGTGGGTGTTGTATCGATACGATGAACCCTGCCGTTAGCAGGCGCTGGACCTCTTCTTTAATCTTCAGATCCAGCTCGGGTTTGTACGATCTTGTTGCCTATTTCACTGGAATGGCTGAAGGCATTACGTTCAACCTGTGGTAGCTTACTTCCTCATCGAGCCCTTCCATTTTCGTGTATTTCCACGCAAAGACATCTATAAACTCCCGAATCAACTCGACCAAGGCCTCTCGTTTCTGAGTGCTGAGATCTTTCGAGATGAAGATGGGTCTTGGATCCTCTCCTTCTTTTGCCAGGTTCAATTGCTCCAACTCTTGTGCCTGGGGCTTTGGCTGATTTGCCATGTAATCTGGTTCCTCGGTGACTTCTTCCACGAATTCTTGTATGCTAGAATTGTCTATTACCATGAACTTCCCCCGTTTATCTACCAAAAAACATTCGTATGTCGGGTCAACCTCATCCTCAGTTTCTTCGTCCGCCCGATCACACCGTTACAACCGATACACCACCTTTCCTTCCTTGGTAACGACTTTCTTGCATTGCCTACTGGTAGTGGTGATCGCCTTCCTCTTCTTTTCACTAGAAGCTTCGGCCACTTTTTCTCCTGAGAACCGACTCAGCACGCTCTGTCGTTAGACCTCATACTCTATCGAGTCCACTCTGGGCCTCATTCTGTCTTTAAGCCGCTTTGAGATGCCTTGGGGCCGAGGGGACACCTGGTGAGCGTCTTCGTCTATTTCCCTTATGCCGCTCGCAACCTCCTTCTTCTTCTCGTTTAAGGGCCCCATCCTTTCTCTGATCGAGGGAACCCATGCTCCCTCCATTCTTCTTGTCAAGACCCGGACATCTTCCTCTAACTCTGTGTAAAATGTTGCGTCTACCAAGTGGTCCTCTTCGACAGCGAAGGGCCTCTTTGTATCCCTAATGGTCACCTCCGTTCCCTTGACATTCGCTTCAGCACATTGGTGGTATGTAGAAGGAACTATGCCTTGGTTGTGCATCCACATCCTTCCTATTAGCAGATGATAGGAAGTTGCACTCTCTATTACGTGGAACTTGATATGGGAACTCAGATTTCCCATCACAATCCCAACGTTAACGTACCCAATGGACTTGGAAGATTGATTATAGTACCCCAAAATCACCAAAGGCATGGGGACCAACCTTTCTTCTGGAATATTGGCTGCGCGAAAGGAGTTGGTCGGCATGATGTTGATGGAAGCTCCCCCATCCATGAGAGTCCTTGCGAAGCTAACTCCGTTTACCCTGGTGGTCGCATGCAATGGCCTGTTATGAGGGAACCTTACAGCCCTATCTGCATCACTGAAGGTTACCTCTGACAGAAACCTTCTCACCAACCTGGCCATGGGTCCCTTCCATCTCAGCGAAGGGACCGCGTTCTTTTTCGAAATATCAAGTATCGCCTGGGTTATCTCCAACCTACTCTCCTTTGGGATCCCCACTTGTTCGAAGAACCAAGTGAACTTCGGGGATTTTGAAACTGCCCAATATTCTAAGGTCGGGTCTACCTCTTCGTCTCCGGCATCATATACATCCTCCACATCCTTGGCGCTTGCTTCATCGTAAGCTAACACGACGTTAGCCATTCCCCTGGTGAAAATCTCCAAAGCCTCCTCGTACTCCTCTCCTTCTTCTCTCTCTGCCTCTTCATAGGCCACCACGAGATTGGCCCCATGCGCTGGTAGTGGGTTGTTGTTAACGTTTTGTGGGGGGATCTGCAATGTTCCTGCCTTCATAAACTTGTCAATGATTCTTCTTAGCGTGAAACAGCTCTCCGTTGGATGCTGGATCTTTCGATGAATCTGACAATATTTAGGATCCGCCTTCGTTGCAGCATCGGGTTCTTCCATCGGAATGCCTTTTGGTTCATAAACCGTTGCCCCTTGGACCATCGGGTTATAACAACTCACGGCCTCTTCTATCGTGCAAGGCAACGGTGGCGGGTCTTCTCTGTCTTTTCCAAACTTCCTCTTGCTGTCCCTCTTCGGTGCCTTGTCCCTATCTTCCCCCTCGGTGTACCCTACCCGTGGGGGCTGAGACCTCCCCCCCGCGGGTTGCATCGGATGCCTGAACATCATGGGCGCTACCACCGGATTGGGTCGCACCACCAAAGAGATGTTTTCTCGCCGCTTTCAGGAATGTCGTAAAAGTCCCCTCGCGCGTCTCGTTGATAAGATGGAAAATGTATTCAGGAAGCAGTCCCTCAGCACAAATGTGTAATAAGTTGGACTCTTTAGCCTCCTCCCTTACATCGAGGGACCTTTCCCTGAACCTTCGAACATAGGCCACCACCTCTTCCCCAGGTCTTTGCTTCTCCCTGCCAAGTTGGGTCAAGGTGAACTCATCTTCTACCAGAAAGAACTTTTGGACAAACAATACATGCATCTCCTCCCACGTAGAAACGCTGTTGGGAGTCAAATGGGAGTACCAGGTGTATGCCTTATCAGTTAGGGATTTGGAAAACTCCCTCAACCTAAGTTTCTTATTATTGCAATGCGCTCCCAAGTGTTCAACAAAACGCTTAATGCGCTCCTTCGGGTTCCCACCTTTCCCCGTATATTTTTCAAAGATAGGGGGAATATAGTCCTTTGGGTAAGGCTCATCGTTGTACGCTTGAGGATAGGGTGTTCGGAAGTCGTCATAAACCGAAGCCACCTCGCCAGCTGATTGCCAGGAAGCCTGCATGAACTTCAACATCTCTTTCTGCATCTCTTTTCTCATTTCTTCCATAGGCGAGGCTACTGGGGCAACCAGCAGCGGGGCCGTAGGCTGAGCGCTCGTTGCAACTGAAACGAACGTTACTGGTGGTGCCGTTGAAACTCCTGAGGTTCCCACTGCTGAATTCACAACAAAGGGTACGCTTTTTGGGATCGTTCCTGCAATGCCTGCACCTGGTGGGGCCGTTGGAGCTACTCCTGGTGTTACGAAAGCATTAGTCTTCAATCCTCCCAGCGTAGTTGAAGCTACTGGAGTTTGCAAAAACTCATGAAACTTGCTCATGAGGAGCGCAATCTGGGCGGGTCCCAACCCAGCGCTCATGGAAGGTTGTGTCGCCCCTGGAACGCCTAACGTCATCGGAACCGGAGGTACCTCTACTCGAGGATCCCCATCCCGTAGGGCCTCTTGCTCCCTCGCGACATGTTCTTCATTATGCTGGATATCATCAAAGTTGAGTCTTCAAGTAGCATTATCTTGCGCTATACTCCTTACCTAGGAGAATGCCTCCCCATCGGAGTCGCCAAATGTAGGAGGGTACTTTAGATCGTAGGTGGAGGCGTAACCCCTTTTAAGTAGGGTAATGATAAGTTAACTAGCACAAAACTTTGGATTAGTAATAGAACATGCCAACACAAGCCTGATGAAGATGAAGCTCGATTTAAACTCACAAATCTCTCGTGTATAACTCAGAAAAGTAGTAATGGAATTTTAGAAGTAAGTTAGCTAGAGGGAGAGGGGAGTAAGCATCTTAGATACACCTTGGTAGGCAGATAGAAACACACCCAAAACGCCCTTTTTCTCTCTGTCAAGTACTAAAAGCTTCGTGATTAATAACAATGGTGAGTGGGTGAAACTCTCTGGTTTGTACTAACTCTCTCTAGCAATAACTCCTTGATTCTCAAAATAACACACACTCCTCAAAGGTGGTTGGGGTCCTTAAATAGCCCCCCCACACCACCCCCGAGGCAACTCAGTCATTTAAGACTATGAAAGACATCCCTCACACTTTATGTCACAACATTAAATGCCTGGTGCACTAGTTGTCTCCACGTCATAAACATTAAATGCCAAGACATGCCTTTGGCCTAACCACTGTGTGTCAGGGGGCTATTACAGAGGTGGCTCACCAATTGTCGGACAGCCCCAAATACCACGGTGGTTTACTCAAGTGCAGGGCTGACATTGTTTAGCTGGCTAGTGACATTACCTACAGTAGATGTGACATTAAGTAGAGGGTTGTTTGGTTCATGACACAACTACCGATGGAACTCCAAGTTGCTACGCCTGAGGTTCCACGGTCAGGGTCCTTCAGTGTTTTACCAGGTGTATCTAAGATGATCAGGACAAGCCCCAATGGTGCCTTACTTATCAATCCTCCAAATCGAGTCCCTCTAAAGTTCCCATGGTAAGGTCGTTCGATAGAGCATGATAGCTCTCCCAGGTCCTGCCAAGCCAGGTCTCTCGCGAGTACCGTTCAACCTCACACAGGTTCATTATTCTCGTTACATCATTACAATCGTTATAGATCATAGCCAATATAAACAAAAGATACAATATGGCTAAGTAATCAGCAAGTTAAGGTATGAGTTGCCACGCCAAGCTGCCTCGCTTGAGCTGCCACTCTGTCTTAATCCCAAACATTGTTGCCAATGGGTGGATTATCCCTAATCTCATGATTATCTCCAAGCCCCCTCTACAGCTTCAAATATTTCAATTGCGATCAATGTCTTCAATTGCGATTAAATATAACAAATTACTAAAAAAACACAGAAAATTGCGATCAAATACTTCAATTGCGATCAAATATTTCAAAAATTCGACTTTCTATTGCTTCAATTACTAAAACAGACAAAAAATGTGGATTCAAAAAAATAGATTTTAATAAGCTTCAATCATCTTAAATTTCAAATATAACAAATTGATCATAAACGCACTCCATAACTTGAATCAATTTTCACAAACCGCCAACGCATATAGCTTCAATTTGAAAAAAATAACATGAATTGCTTCAATAATCAACGATTTCAAAGAAAAGACATTGATCACAATTGAACTACCAAAATGGCCATGAGTCTACGTTCTTGGGGGGCAAAACGGTAAATGATATTCAAATCCTACCCACTGTAACGGAGAAAAGGACTTGCTGCAACAAATAAGAAAAATTCATGACTTAGGGTTAAACTTAAGCACGTGATGGAGTTTTAGTAACTCACGTGACTAAAGTAGGACCACCTCATAATTAACCATTGAAAATTTTTCCCAAAACTCTTTCGTCGCCATCCTTGGATTCAGAAATGGAAGGGTGGTTGCGGTGGTAGTGGCAAGCTCGTCGACGGCAGATCCGAAGGATCTTAACACACCGGTAGCAGATTCGAGGTCACTAGAGGAGGCAGAGGTGAGAGATTAGGTGGGTCGCCGGAGAGAGAGGTCGACAGAAATTGGAGAGGCGTCACCGGAGAGGGGGTTTCCGAAAAGTTATGAAGGGGGAGGAGATCGTGAGGGAGGGTTGTCTAACAGGGAGGGGGTTGTGAGGGGGATGAATAAATGGGTTGTGTAGAGTGTGTGTGTGTGTGTGTGTGTGTGTGTGTGTGTGTGAGGATTTTATTTATTTTAAGAAATTGTTGGATTAAACATTATTAAAATCATAGTTGTCAAATCGTGAATCGAATCGCAAATCTAAAACCCTATCAATTGTGAATCGTGAATCGAATCGTGATAATCGTGAATCGAATCATGAGAATCGTGATATTCAACTTATTTTAAGAAATTGTTATAAAATGTAGTAAATTGTATATATGCATAAAGAACACATTTGAAGATGTAATAAAAAAAAAGGGTTTTATTGACCCCCTCTTTTTAATGTGATATTTGACTTAACCCCCACTTTGCTAATCTCTTTGATATACCCCTTGCACGAGGGAGTTATCTCAAAATATTGAATAAAAATAGGAGGTTAAGTCTGAGGATTTATTTGACTTTACCCCCTTTTTATAATGTCAAATTAGACTTAACCCTCTATGTTGAGGGCAAAGTCAAAGGATTGTGAAAATGAGGGGTTAAGTCAAATTAGGCATTGATATTTGGGGGTTAAGTCAAAATGACCCTAAAAAATATTATGAACTAAAACATATTTGTTAATTTTTTTTGTTAACCATTTTGATGAACTAAAAAATATTATAATAGCCGATGTTTAAAAAGGCACGAGGCGGAGGCGGGGTATATTGTCTCAGCGAGGCAAGGCATAAGTCTCACCAAAAAAAAAGATCAAAATAATATTAAAAAATACTAATAAAACCACAAAAAATAATGTAATAAAAAAATATTAATAAAACCAAAAAAACATCTTTGAGGCCTTTCACATATAGTTTAACATTTTTTGTGCCCCCGAGTAGGGGTGTAAACGGATTTTCAAAAATCCGAATCCATCCGGTATCCAAGTCCAAATTTTGCTAATATTTATCCGAAAAAATGGATATGAATATAGATATGGATAGTGTGTTATAATATCGGAAAAACGGATAGAGATACAAATAGTATGTGTATAAGACATAGATAATCTGTATCCGATGCAGAGTATCCATATTTGTGGATATGCTTTTTCCAGATATCCGTATCCTTACTGTATTTAATAGTAATTTATTATTAATATTCGTTATATATAATTATTAATAATATTTATTATATGTAATGTAAAATATAAATATATAATATAAATATGTTAATCATCACTTTTTACTCATTTAAAAAAATACTTTTTAAAAAATCAAACGATAATGAATGGCTTAAAAAAAAGAAATCAATAGAAAAGAACAAAAAGCGGACAAAACAAACTCAAACAAGACATTTGACCTAAAATCAATCTCTTTCATTTTACCCACTTCCCCCTTCTTCCTCATTTTCGACTCAAGCCCTCTTCTCCAAAACCTTCCCTCTACTAGTAACTTAGTGAGCTCCTCTCTCTCTCTCTCTCTCCCTCTCTCTCTCTCTCCCACACACACCTCACCCCCCCCCAAAAAAAAAAAAAAAAAAAAAAATACACCACACACAAATAACACAATAACAACATACACAGACGGACACAACAACAACTGTTAAGGACAAATTATTGATTCTAATTTTTAAGTTGCTGATTATGAAATGGTAGATGAATTTATTGGTTCTAAATTATTGATTCTAAACAGTAAGGGCTTGATATTTTTTTACAGTAGTATTGATATTACTTGTTAAAAGAGTCAAGTCAATTGCAATGGTTAAGCAATGTAAACGGATACGGATATTATTCGAATCTGGGGAATCCGAGAGGATACGGATATGGATGGTTGTTTTTACTATCCGACGAATACGAATATGGATAATGCATGCAGATAGCAGATACGGATATGGATAGCAAGGTATCCGCTCCGTAATCTGTTTACTACCCCTACTCCCGAGATTACTTTTTTTGAAAAAAATAATTTAATAGAATCAATTTTATACATGTTGACTATTTTACAATATGACAATAAATTAATCAAGGTAAAATCAACTTTTTTATTTACATATTTGTAATTTTATATATGACAAAATATATCAATACAAAATCGAATTGACAAAATCAATTTTTAAAAATTGAATTACATGTTGGTTATCTTATAATATGACAACAAAACATATTAGTATGTAAAAAAGAAAAGAAAAAAAAAGAAAAAAATCTGCAAAAAAAAAAACTGATATTTGTGTAGTTGTAACCTATTTTATTTCGTCTAAAACAATTATCTTTTATTTTGTACGAAATAATGAACTTTTAAACACAAGTGAGCTGTAAACATTTTTTATTGTGTACAAAAAAAAACTCTACAAAGACCTTTAAATAAAGCCATCGAAGGGGGGAAAAAACTCTACGATAACTCTATAATAATTAGTTTAAACAACAATCTAAACTAACCCATCAAACAAAAAAAAATATTGATGAAAAAGCAAAAAACAAACTAAACAATTTTGCCTAAAACAAAAGGGGATAAAAAAAGTCATGTTCTCATAGAAACAAAAGAAGCGAACAAGGTTGGGGGGGGGAGAAGAAACGAAACACGATAAAGATGAAATCAAAAAATTGGCCAATAGAGATGAAATTGGCCATCAAAGATGATATGGAAGGAATCGCACAACACAAACGAAGGCAATTAAGATGAAATCACAACCATCGAAATATAAATAAAAAATTTGTGTGTTTTCATCTTTTTCTTTTCTTGTCTTTTTTGTGGTGAATAAACTACCTCGCCTCAAAGCGCCTAGATTGAGGCGTAAGCCTCTTCTGTAGCACCTGAGGCTTAAGCCTCGGTGCATTTTTTCTCTTGCTTCGCCTCGAGGTGCCTCGAGTGTTTCCATCCTTTTCTTTTCTTGTTTTTTTTGCAGTGAATAAACTACCTCACCTCAAAGGGCCTCGAGGTGCATCGCCTTACCTTACTAAGGCGTAAGACGCTTAAACTTCGATGCGTTTTTTCTCTGCATCGCCTCGAGTGATGTTTTAAACATTGATAAAACTATATAATGGAAGTCTGTTATAAATTCTCAAGGCACTCCTTTTTAATCCCTGATAATCTCTCTTTCCTCACCATCTCCTCTCTTTTCCGTCTTTTCTATTAATACCAACACCACCTACATACGATTATACACACAAAAAATTTGGGGGCGGTGGATAACCTATATTTCCGGGGATGCCGTGCAAATAAAAATCATCTTTATAAATCATAGTATGAGACTTGCTATGTTCGAAGATTTTGTGAATTTAGAGTTGCTCTCAGTAGCGGAAACACGATTTACTTTTTTTGTAGTGATGCTTAGAAAGAAGGTTTAAGCTCATTAGGAGAGGTGGATCTCCAATCAATGTCAATAAGCGACAAATGGGCTTGTTATCGTGAGGATGACAAGGAAAAGCCATGTTTGTGAGAGACGAGGTGTTGGATGATGAGTAATGGGATTCCATCAACTATATTATCTCTTTTATCTATGATATCCTTAGGTTGTGTGACACCAATAAGCCTACCATCACTGTATATGACATGTGGGATACGATGATTGAAAAAGTGAAGACGGCTAAATACATGTACGATGCATGAAATAATTGTAGCATATTGGAAAAGTTAAATACCTCGCTTCATTGTTTGGCGCACTCCTTGACTCCAAAGTATATAGTGAACTTTTATTATTAATTTTTATTCTTAAGTATTATTTATTTCCCTTATCTTTTTTAATTTGAAGTAGTACTAAATATTTCATTTCTTAAATAAGGTATCGTAGTGATGAGTGACTTCATGAAAACACAAATCAAGTACCTCCAAAGGGATGTAAATATTTCAAAGGGAAGAGTGATATGCTTCAAAAAAATACTTTCCAAATATTGAAGACCACAATCGAGTTGGTATGGAGTATTTCAATTTCATATACAAGTCTGGGGGGTTAACGAGTTTGACTCCTTGATTAGTTGCTACATAATAAAGCATGTTGCTTGGTGGCTTCCTTACGGCTCTAGTGCATTTATGCTTCAAATGCTTGCAACAATCATCCTGGTTGTGTGCGGAGAGAAATTGGAGCACCTACTACTTTGTGAACTCAACCAAAAAGAATAGAATGACACCAAAATAGGGTGAAGAGTTGGTGTTTATTCATAGTATCCTTAACCTACTATCAAGGAGGACTCACCAATACACAATAGGAGAGACTAAGATATAGGATATTGAGGGTGATACAGTTAACACACTTGAATATGTTAGGGAACTTCAAATTGAAGATCTCTCCCTTGGTGAGCTGGAGCTAGAAACCATGTTAATTATGGATGAGGTACAAGGAGGTGATGATGAAGGCTAAATTAGGTCTACTTAGTGATTAAGATATGAGAAGACTTCCCACTTTTGGACTTTTGGCTAAATCTTTATGCAACAAATGTTATCTTCATTTTATTTTATGTTCTTGTTGGAACAAGTTCATGATAATGATGCTTTAATGTAATGATGATTGGTTAAATATATCAGTTTTGACTACTTCGGATAATTAATGCTATCCAATTTCATTTTATTCATTTTTGTCATCAAAAAGTATAAAATATGAAATGATAATAATTTACATATCCCAAAGTATTTGTATCGTACATTTTGAAGAAATCATGTATCTCGTGGCCCAAGTTGTGGCGTATCCCGTATTGCATGTCGAGTCCTTACTTCCTAGTATCTAACTACTAGAGGTGGCAAAAACTAACTCGGCCTGTAAAATCAACTCAACCAGCCCATTAAATGGGTCTTATTAGGCTACCCATTAAAAACCCATTTAATTAAGGGGTTGGATTGGATTCTTATTGGATTACCCATAACCAAATTTAATTCATGTGAGCTAACTTTCTATTATCATAATCTCATTCTCTCAACAAAGATTCTCACTAAGATGCAATTCCTTCATATCTCTAAGAGCAACAACAATGGTGGGACTAAATTACAACAAAATTTATAACTTTACAAATCGAACGCAGTACAGTGGTGAGGTTTAACCAACAGAATTTGTAAGCCAATTTGCATATGTTCTGTAAATATACAAATTGTGGAGGGAATCTGTAAATGGTTCCTACGAACTTCTGAAGTTCGTAGGAATTATTACGAACTTCTGTTGTTCGCAGAAAATATAAATAATTATTTTTAATATATATTTGGGTTCTTACGAACTTCATTTGTCCGTATCATTTCCTACGAACAAATGTTGTTCGTAAGAAATAAATTTTTACTTCCTACGAACAACATTTGTTCGTAGGAACTGATTTTACAAATTTATCATCATCACCACTGTGCTGATATACTATCACGAAGGGTAATTTTCACTTTTAGATTTGTAAAGTTACCTTTCATTAACTCTCCCCATTCCAGATGCTCTAAACGATAACCCATTTCTCTCTTAAAAATTACGTTGCACTCTTTAATTTGTTCTCTTTTTATACTTAACAATAATTTCTCTATAAAACGCTAACATCTTTTTCTCTCTAAAAGAACTCTCTCTCTCTCTCTCTATCTATCTATCTATCTATCTATCTCATCTAAAATCATATCACTCTCTAAAAAAACTCTTTCAAATGCTAATACATTTCTCTCACTACAAAAGTTTCTCTCTCTAAGATTGCAATCTCTTCTCTCTAATATGCTAGTTGTTTTCTCTATATAAAATGTTAGTTGTTTTCTCAATCTAAAAATGCTAGCTTTCTCTCTCTAAAAATGCAAGTTGTTTTCTCTCTCTAAAAATGGAAGAGAAAAGCAAATGCATGACTCGCCGCGCTCGCTATGTATATATAGGTGTTTGAACAGACCATCAAGTGGGATTTGTTCTATTGAAAGTGATGAATCAGGGAAGAAGAAAATATGTCCTCAAATGGAGCAGAAGCAAAATTGGACTGGAGGGTGATAGCCGATGAGGAATATTCCCTTGTTAAATGCCGTTCAAATTATGCCATGGCTGAAATTAGAAAATTACGTGCAAAGGTGAGGCGCATATCGACAATGAGTCATCCAAGTGATACCGTACCTTTCTTGGGTGGTCATGCAAAGTATGAGTGCTTTTCTGTAAAGGTGTTAATTTAAAGGGTTGGTGGTCTTGGTATCCCTGCTCGATTGATGCCAGAGTAGCAATAGGTATTGCATAGGTGGAATCAGCATTTTGAAGGTTCTTGAACTGAATAGAGCTTAGTTTATCTGTCGGTTCCCATCCAAGGAGGAAACAAGATAGATTAGATCTTATACAAACAGGTGTTTCAATGGGCTAGTCTTGTTTTCTAAATATTGGCACCCTTCTGCGAATTGCTATCCTTTTGGGCACAGTTATTAGTATTGTACGAAATGCGATACGTATTATGGTTGTATGACAAATAGAACTGTATCATAAACCATATCAGTCAGTCATATCGCAGAAGTCCATATCATTTTTTTCGTTATAAATGAAATATACATGACTATTCATTTTATATATTGTATTCTAAGTCTCTATTTCTTGTATTCTCATATGCTTACAATAAAGAAATTATAAGTGGGGAATTCGATAAGCGACACAATATACGATTTTGGGGGTGTTGTATAGTAAACAAAGATACTCTAAATTTTGAACCAACCAAGTTATAATATGCTAGGAAATCCAAGTGAATGTATCAATTCACTGCGAGATCGTAAGATAGGAATGGAACCCCATGTGTATTTGATCCTATTAGGTCCAATTTTTATAGCAGTTCATTGAGTAAAGAGTAATTTTAGAACAAAAGCTTCCATACATGAAACCAAGGCCAAAAAAAAAATAAGAGCAATTCAAATAACAATAATTAAGATACATCGCTTCAAATCAAGTTAGAAAGACAAGAACAACCCATACTAAAAGCTCCACTTATAAACAGCATCAAATTTGCAATAGCAATTCCCAAGTAAAAAAACATATACATCATTCATAAAGTGCTACAAAACAAAAATAGCCAAAAGAGACATATAACTCCAAAGTACCTTGAAATGAAGATCGAACTCCATCACATAGCCTCAGTATCCAATATCGCTCTGATCTCCAATATACTCAACAATTTGTTCGAGCTTCACATTGACTAAAGCATGAGTATCAGCATCTCTAACAACGACAGTTTCATTCTCCATATCCTTCTCCACTAAATTCCCAAACACACACTACACCAAAACGAGCTATTAGTAACAGACTTATTTTACGATTACTAACGCTACTATACCATTACTATGCATAACATTCTTATAGTGTTAGTAATAACTTATAAGCGTTACTAATATATATTTAGTATTTTATAAAAAAAAACTCGCTACACCTCCCAAACGCACCCGACTCTCCACAAAAAAAACCACCCCCGCTTCCAAAAAAACCTCCCCAGCGATTTGCCATCATCCTTCTTCTCCCTTGTCGTTCTCCCTCTCCCTTCAGCGCGATTTGCCACACTACACCAAAATGGGTGAATTGTCACCCTTCCAATGCTTAGCCTTGTCACGGTCAATGACCGTGACACAAAACACGCGTTTTGTGTCACGGACATTGACCGTGACAAGGCCGTGACAAAGTATTGTTACGGTCAATGACCATGACAAGTCCGTGACAAATACAATTGTCACGGACTTGTCACGGTCATTGACCGTGACTATGTTATTACGATCAATAACCGTGACAAATGTCGCAGCAAAAAAAATCTTTCCCCTTCTTTTTTTTTCCCGCCGTTTCCTTCCCTCCTTTTTTCTCTCTCTCTACGCTGCGTTCTCTCTCTCTCTCACTTTCAGGTTACTCTCTCTCTCTTCCATTTATATATATATATATATGTGTGTGTGTGTGTATATATATGTGTGTATACATGTGCGTGTGTGTGTATACATGTGCGTGTGTGCGTGTGTGATGGGTGGGGGGTGAGGAGGGGGTGGGGAGGGGGGGCTGCGTGTGTGTGTGTGTGTGCATGTGTGGTGGGAGGGGGTGGGGGTAGGGGGTAGGGGGTGGGGCGGGTGGGGGGGCTATTTGTGTGTGTGTGGTGTGTGTGCGTGTTTGTGCGTAATGTCTCTTGTAAACGAATTGATTGATTGTCCCTCATTGTAAATTAGTAAATTAATATATGATTAATTATGAAAGTATGATTGCCCCTCATTGTAAATTAGTAAATTAATAATTGTATACTTTAATTATTAGTTTAATTGATGAAAATAATTAATTAAGTAGATGAATTAGAAGGAGTACAGGATACACATTTGTTGTTGACATTGTTGTTGGATTATAGTGGATCGATGTTGGGTTGGTTAATTTTTAAAGTGGCATGACCACTGGATTATTGTCCATATGGGAGTAGGATTTTTCAACTTTTTTTTAAAATTACTTTGTATATCGAACAATATATATATAGTATGATAATTAAATGAAACATACTTGAAATTACATATAGTGCGCATAGATACTAGCCTTCTAGTTCTTATGCGTACGCATTCAATTGCCCTTAGATCCGTTCGAGAGTCATTACCCCTGTAATGAAATCTCTCGAATTGTCTCGTTTGGACAGTTTATTCGTGGCTTAAAGTTGTTACTTTAGGAGGAAGTTCTGTAGTCGTATCCTAATGTTCACTGGGTACATACTAGATTGACAAGTGTGATTGAAAGTTCCTTTTGTACCCGACCAACCTTCACAACAACCATTAACAAGTAGGATAGATGTAGAAGGGGATGACATAGATCATAATATGTTAGAGGATTTAGTTGATGATGCGTACGGAGTTTATGAAGCAGAGGAGTCGTGGTCAATTGTCCAACACGCGCCAAAGCGTCTAAATAGTAGTGTGGATGACTTGGCTGCTCCTACCGAATATCAATCCATTTTTTATGATAACCCGAATTTCAAACAATTTTTCAATTTGTAATAAATATTCCAATTTGTACCGAACTATTCCAATGCGTTTGGACAGTTTGGGAGTGCATAATTTATGTATAATATTCTTAGTGGCTTAAAGTTGTTACTTTTGGAGAAATTTTCTATTATAAATTGAATTTGAATTTGAATTTGAAACTTAAGTTTTGTTTATACTAATCCATGAATATACGCTTCTTACCTTAGTACATAATTATTTGGGGTGTCCTATTTGTGGAGAGGAGATTGAATCTCTTCGTCTATCCTTTATATCCGAACACTAAGAAATGCCATAATCCTATGGAGTGATGCTCTGCAAATTTCTTCCAACCGTTGTGTAGCCAAACATCACCAGTTGAAGTTGTCAATTACACTTTTCATACCCCACCACTTGGAACCTCTAGCAAAACATGGAAAAATATAAAAAGTGGAATTGACAACTTCAATTGGAGATGTTTGGCTACACAACGGTTGGAAGGAATTTGGAGAGCATAACTCCATAGGATTATGGCATTTCTTAGTGTTCAGATATGAAGGGAATTATATTTGACATAATTGCCCGGGGTACATTAGTTGGAAGGAGGTATCATATGAGCTCAAGTTAGCTGTTTGGGTGGCACTACAGGTAATGTATTTATATTTATATTTATATGAATATTTAAATTTCGATTTCGATTTTTATGAATATTTGCTTGTTAGGTGGCACTACACTCTTGTGCAGTGTCTTGCAGTGGCTGATTCTTATAGTGGAACGGAACTGGAAATTGGTGCTGGATTTTCTCAAAAGTTGTCCTCTTCTAGAGGTTCTTATCTTTGAGGTACGTCAAGTGTTCATAACATCACATCCAGCTAAATAGTTTGTAGATTTGAGATAATTGATGGTGATGTTGTTTCTTCTTATATTAGGGTTTTTCATTTTGTTATGAATAAATCGGGACATCGTGGTTGGAATGGTATGTACCTGATTGTTTGAGATCACACCTAAAGACAATCGAAATTACGGGAGGATTGGGGTCGAACAATGGAGTTGAACATTTGAGGTACTTTGTGGAGAATGCCAAAGTTTTAAACAGGTATGAGATTGTTTCTATTTTGAATGTATATTTGCACTATCTCTATTTTATCTAGATATATAATGTTTGAACAGGTACAACGTTGCTATAACAGGTACATATATACTGCTGGGCAGTGGCCATACTGCCCAGCAGATTTTTTTTCAATTCTGCCCAGAATTGTCACGGTCAATGACCGTGATAATTTTTTTAACATTGTCACGGTCCTTAACCGTGACAAAACTTGTCACGGTCAATGACCGTGACACGACCGTGACAATTCTAACGACTTGTCAAGATCATTGACCGTGACATGATCGTGACAAAAAAATTTGTCTCGCCCAGAATTGTCACGGTCATTGACCTTGACAAGCTGAAGTTGTCAAGGTTAATGACTGTGACAATTCGACAGATTTGGTGTAGTGCCATCGGACCATGAAGAAAAGATATTAGCGTTACTTTCTCAGTTAAAATATTCAACCTATTTTTCATCGTCTCCATCTCCATCTCCATCATTTCTAGGTATAGTAGCGTTACTTTCTCTCATCGTTGATCTCCATCTCCATCGTTTCTAGGTAACATGTTCAATATATTTCTCAGTTATGCATCTTTTCTTCATATGCATATGGATATACACTTATTTTTTTTGTTTTAAATAGGGTTCTCTGGTGCCAGATCGACCCAAAGTTTTCGCTTTGAAAACGTTATTATCCGGCCATATGGGTTAGGGTTTTTACTTTTTGACTTACCAAACAATTTATAAGTTAGGGATTTCAATCACGTAGCTGATTAAAATGTTAGGGAATTGTATTTAAATTGATAGTTTTTGGAGAATCAAAACTTTGCTAGGGATTATTTGTTCCAATTTGTAAAAGTATGAAAATTATTGCATATTGATTGACAAATTTGTCTTCATAGGCTAAGTTAGTTCCATATAGCTTTACATTTTATCGAAATCTATATAAAATGAATATATATATTTTTTGTTGTCTTAGGGTCTAATTGGATAAAACATTATTGAGCAAAGTTTGGCTTTAGTTTGTTCATAAAATCTAGACATTGATTTCATCACAAATTATCATACTTGCTATAAAAATCCTCGCCTAGATTTTAGATTTAAGAGGAAAAAGAAAGTTTAGGCTCTACGAATTTGGTTACGGGAATATTATAATCTATTATGAATCTCCAATGAAATCAATTTATGGGGTATCTTCATTGCAATCATTGACATTACTCTGTGTCTTTTATTTTTGCTTTACATTTTACCTATGATATATTGCCACATAGAGGAAAATGACTAAAAACATGAGAAGATAATTTATTTCAAGAGTTTGTATAATGATTAGAGTTCTCCAAAATTAGAACCAATCAAATTAGCTATAAACTAGGTGTGGCCATGGGATGTTATATGTTTTTGTTACTGTAGAGAAACTACATGTTTTTGTCTCTAACGTCTCTACATTGTAATTGTTTTTCCTTTTGCTTTGTGACTGTATGTGGAGAAACTATTTTTTTATGTCTATATTTTTTGAATCTTTACAGGTAGAGCCTAATAAGATCGGATCATCAAGGTGTTGAAGGTATGGGTTCAATCCATTACCTTGAAATTTATTGTTTCTTGATATATTTATGTTAGGGGTTGGTTAGATTTACATAGGATACTTAAATATTAATTGGATCTCCATTTTAAATATTTTAGTTGTTTATGTTATGTGTATTAACTGAGCGGATAAGGACCGATTTTAGGCACGCTGTAGTGATCATGGCGTAAATTACATAGTTTGTATTAGGCCAATTTTAGTGAAAAAGAAAGATGCTTTTATGGTTCCTTATGTTAGACACACTATTGTGTATGTAGTTGATTTCCATATCAATATTTTGATGCCCTGTCGCGTATTTTTTAACTTAATTTTGTCAATTTCTTTTATCATAGTTTGGGTTTGTGTCTGTATTTTGATGATAGAGGTTTTTTTTGGATGTATGTATTAGATTATATTTGTTACTTTTGTTACAAAATATGTTTTCTTTTAAGCACTTGTGGTAAAATTTCTCATGGTTGTGGACTGGATAAACGCCATTAGGCCGATAGGCTGTTGACTTGGTCAATATACTTACTAATCCGTGTGCATAATTAATGGAATTTAAGTTCGTAAATGTATGTTCAACTTCGTAGTTTATTATTTAGGGCTTTCGAACTCCGTTTTGACCTATGATCTATTTGAATGCCCATCTTTCAAAAATTAATTGAGTTGTCATGATAGATAAGATAATTTTATTTAAAGGCACGGAATATTATATTGCGTTCGTGTCATATGTTTTTACTCGCTTTATTCATGTAGTGTATTTTTATGTTAATTCGAATGTGTTATTTATCAATCGTGTTACTCGCATGGGATCGTGTTTCAAATGGAGCTGTGACCATGTTGTATCATGTCTTCTAACTAGACTACTAACATGTATGTGCATGACGAAGGGTGATTACCTTAATTACATTACCCAAATGTATTGAGGTAGTCATTCAGACATACAAAGATAATTTTAAATAAGTTAGGAGTGTGCAGTATTTTTTTTCCTAATATATTTGGTGTTTAATTTTTTTGAAGGAAAGATTTAAAGTTTTAACAGGAACAAAATTATAGGGATTGGATTGGTGTTCATGTCACCCTTATTTTATTGAGGTTAATCAATCAAATATGGTATATAGCAACTTTGTGGTAAGTCTTCTTAGGACATTGCATCCTAGTATATTTAGAATAGCATGCAATGGTATATAATTATCAGTTATGGAAATTATCTTATTGATTAGTAGGCAATTTACTAAATTATCTTTTGGTAGATTCTCGTTCAATATATCAAGACGGTGCTTCCAGGGTTGAAGAAGTGCATTAGTTTTGCACTAGTTTCTGTTGCAAAGGAGCATGCTAGTTATGGAGAAATAACAGAGTCAAAGGTAATTAGAAATTTACTTATTCAAAAATTTATGTACATTAAGCTTAAAATTGTTGCTGAATCGTTTTCTAGAATGTATCCTATCATATACATAAGGTTCTTGCCATGAGTTAGAAAAATTGTTTCCATTCCTGTAATAACTTGTTAGTTTTACTAGTGCCTGTCTACTATTGAGGCTACATTGTGTATTATTCATGACATAAATTCTCACTTTTTGTAACCAATAGGACGGTCAGGGAGCTCTTCTTCTAAATAATCTTTCAAAGTCTCTTGGTTTGCACCGTCAAGGCAGCAAAGTAGAAGTGAAGGTTCCTATAGGATGTCTTCTCAGTCAAACAGGGAAGCGGGTAGAACATATATAGATTAACTAAATTGCTTGATATTATGAGCATAGATAGCTGGACTTGGTTTCCAGTTGCATATGAAAAATAAATAAATCTAACTTATAATTCCCATACTCGCATGTCCTTAGACAGACTGCTGCAGGGGATATATTTAGAGAAATAGGGAGGTTCTTATGCAATATCCCCCAACCATTCACTATTCGAACTGTTGAAATATCTCAAGTACTACGGCTGAAAAAAACTTCTCTGATGAAAATTATCCTCCACAAGATACCGTCCTCGTCTATACCTTCTGCTGCAACTTCCATTTACGAGTTTCACAACCACTTACCATCACAGCTATTGTGGTGAGCACTTGATCTATGGGATATGAGAATGCTTTCTCCATCAAATAATCCTTGTCCTCAATGATTAGTGTTCTAAAATCCACCTTGCCTCATCTCAGTTAAAATATATTATAGGACAAAAGTTTGCGAGTGTGGAGTCCTTTGGTCTGTTTCATTGCCTTTAAGATAGTAATAACTGTTGTGCCTCCTTTCTGATTCAATTCTAACGGTGGATAAGAAATAATTGTTGTGCCTCCTTTAATTTCTACCTTGCGAGTTCCTTCTTTTCTTTCTATTTCTCAGACTTAAAAGTTATGAGCTCATATGCCACCATTTTGCTATGAGCTCATATGCCACACAACTCTGCACAACACACGCCATCCACCCCACCCCCAATACACACAAAAAGGCCTAACTTTGGAGGTTCCCATCTTCATTGTCGCTCCATTAGGATAAGTTACTCTGTAAGCTTGTTAAAGTATTTCTGAACAGCTGAGGGTTGTATGACTAAGAACTTCCCGTCAAGCGAGATGCACTGTCTGCCATCTCCTCACAAATTTAAGCAATGGTAGCATTATTGTCCCCGACTTTGTAGAGAAAATCACCTGTATCAATTAATTCAATCTCTTCATTCATCAACTGCCATTAGACCATTTATGTTGGTCTTTGTATTTGAGGGCTGCTCTCAGCACTAAAACAAGTATCAGAATAGTGTGGATAGTTAGAGCAGTTTATACATGAACTTTGATTAGGCATGAAAGATTTCTTTTCACACAGAACCTTAGCTATTAAAAGGTGAATTATAGGTCTGAAGTTATTAGTGAATGATGTTTTAATTATAATATTACACTCGAAAATGCAAGGATGACCATTCCATACTATTGGATTTGGAATGGTAACAGTAACATGTCTATCGTACTGACTTGCGGATGACATAAAAAGACATTAATTTGAATAATTAAGAAATGTGAAAATTATTTTGATCAGTCCTAAATCATCAATTTAGAGGCCATCACTTGTAGATGATGTCTCATTCCACCTGGCGCAGTGACATGGCTTCAGCTTGCAACACCTTTCCAATGGGAATACATTTATCTATCATCTTACCTCTCCCAAACCCTGCAGCAGAGGAACCCTTCGATAAAGGGGAGCAATTGCCTCATTTTAATTTGGAAATAGAAAAAGAATAAATGTACTGAAATTATTCCTTATATTATACAAATAAAGTTTTTAGTTGCGATACCCTCCCTTATTTTGTAGGAAAAAGAAGAGTATTGATAGTAATATTGTGCCCCTTTAAGAAAATGTCTTGCTCTGCCCCTTCTTTCAGCCGTCCTGGATGATTCTTAATAAGGAAATTGGGTTTTATTTTGTGGTTGCAATTATTGGTGGTGGGGGTTGTGATTTCAAGTGTCGGAGTGCATTTTTTTTGCGTGGCCGTGCAACTATAGGTGGATGTCAGTCGCGATTTTGAGTATGTGGAAGTGGTTGGAATTTCTTCCCATTTTATGTATTTTAGGAGATGTAGCGAATGAAATATTAAGAGGTTGATGCGAATAAAGGAGTTTATTCTCCATTTTGGGATGAAAATGATGCTTTTATGGAGTCCTTCATTAACAGATATTTTTAGAAGTTCACACATCCATTTACTTTGAAGTACTACGATGTTTAAACCTTAGTGTATGATAATTTATCCTTCCTAGATTCTTTTAGGAATCACTTCTCACCTATTAATCTCTTTTCTTCTTTTTCATGGCTTTTGGTAGGGATAACAAGTGATTTAGGCAAAAATGTGATGAAGGGATGAAAATGTGAGTAATTTGTCTCACTAATGCACCTATAAATTGATTAGTACAGTATCTATAATTGACCTTTTGTCACTTAACATGTGATGACCGCAACACGTAGACAAATTGAAAACTTGATATGCCTTTATGAGTCCCTAGCTCGGATTCGTTCCTCAGAATGGGTAAGAATAGTTTTGCCTTTTTTCTTGGTATGTTTGATTAAGAAGTGGTGATCTAATCTGATTATTTTCCTAATACTTTTGCAGGTTGAAAAGAAAGATGTAACAGAGGCTTTTAGACTTCTTGATGTTGCAATGCATCAGTCTGAAACAGATCACTCCACAGGTATATGTTTATATCTGTTTTACCAAGATACCCACCCTTACAAGTATGTGTTATCTAACTTTGGAAATGTTTCAATATCTTAAATTATATATTTCACTAAAGAGCATTTTAATATTGCTCATCTTTTCGAATCACATTTTCTCGGTTGTATAATACATCAAGCATCCATGATACGATAAGTGCTTGGTGTAACCCCATCTTCTCCAGGGACATTCAGAAAGATACACCAAACTTCACAACTATTTTGGGGCAGGGATATTTTGGTCCAATATTAGAAGCTATAATGCATGCCGGCGTAGCGGTTGCTATAAAAGCTCTTGCCTCGATTCAAAGCAAGGGGAAAAAGAGTTCCAAACAGAGGTAACGTCTAAATAAGGGCCTTTTCATATAAAGTTATATCATTTTTTATCCTCCTCGAATTATGTTGGGAAAAATAGATCCGTCTTAATATACGTTTTACCATATAGATTTTAGTCATTCCATAAAAATATGAAGGGTTTTTTTAAGTTTGGAAAGCAATAACAAGTGCGTGAATTAAGTCCCATTGAGGCATGTTCTCATATGCATTACCTGCTTTTTGTTAACCACGCTTCCACTTTCTAATGAGTTATTATCATTTTCACATATTATTCGTGCATTACTTTGTATGAACTTTTTCATCTTATATAATGAAATTCAATCCTTTTCCAGGTATCTCTGCTTGGTACGCTGCATCACCGGAATTACATTCTCCTCTGTTTTGTTTTTCCATTTTCTATTTCTTTCGTATCTTCTTTTTCACTGTTTGATGTGATGGTTCTTCAGGTTTTTTGGGAAGTCTCAATGATATTTGAGATTATTTGAGGTTCTTCAGTGTGTATATTTATAAACAGGTGATGGTTGAGGTGATGGTTGAGCTGTTAGGAAAGGCCGGAGATGGATACTTGATCACGGGGGCATAACAATGATACCTGCTTGGAGATAACTAAGTTTTGAAACCGCCAATGTTTACTCTGCTCATCTTTAAACCTTTCAAACTCTTTCTCATTTATTTTTGAGTAGGTGGATCATTCTCATTCAAAACACATAAGTACACATTTTCAGCTTCTAATTTTTTTCTTGCTCATAACAAATATGATGGAGTTAGATTTAAGGAATTAACAGCAACAAGGGCTTGATAAGCAAATTGATCTTGTGGAGGAGCTATTCGTTGGATGCTTCATATAGGAAAAGTATATAGGTGACATGTAATCTCTGTTCTTGGTGGATTTCGATGGGCTTAATTATCTCTAAGTGTTTCGATAATGCAATTGTAATTCTATCTTGGGTGCTTATATATTGAAATCAGGTAGTGGGCTCTTACTAGTTTATTAAAATGAAACTTTTAGCCCAGCGGGATGCGCATGTGCCTCTATACTTTGTGCGTACAACAGGTCTTTGTCATTTTCATTGACGATTACTCTCAGTTTACGTTATTATATCTCCTGAAAAATCAATTTTTGACTATATGATCAAAACTGCGGAAGTTATATTTAGATTGAGCAATTTGGATACCCCTAAGCCCCACTAAAATTCTTGTATTCAGTCCTTCAAGGTACCTACTTGTATTGGAAAATTTATTATCTTTGGATAAATTCAAGCTCTTCCATCATGTGCTTGCTTTTTGGTGTAGCTTATACTGATAATTGCCTCGCTAACACGTTACCTAAATAGTACACCGGTGATAAAAAATTAATCATCTCTCATAGATCAAATCAACTAAATAAATCGAAATCTTCTTACTGATGACAAACTTGAATCTATTGTTGTTTTTAGGTGCCCTAGCCAATGCGCCCCCTCACAAAAACTTTCATCAAACATACTTACCCTCTCTGATTCTAGGTTTGTCCCCTTCATTATACATTTCAAATCCTCATAGTCTATTTAAAAAAATCTATTTAGTTTTGGTAATGTAGCTTTTGCAAAACTTACTTCTATCACAAAATGAAATCTTACTCTGATAAGTCTTCACTTGTCCATTATTTTCTCCAATGGCAACTCACTCAATACCCTCATTGAATATTCATTGATATTGTAACTAATTATGTGAGCTTTTGTAAGTATCCAGTATTCTAATATGTAGCAGTTTGTTTCTTTGCTTTAGTATTGCATGTTGTTGAGCATGGATAGTGTTATATAATCATGCAAAGTTGTGATGTAATATCATGGTTAGTGAATTCCAAATTTCTGTCCACGGGATGATTCTGCTACGAAAATTCCCATGAAACCTCACGACCCTCATCGTGTTCTCCATAATAAATCATCTCTAAAGAGTGAGAGTTCAGATCAATCCAAGACAAATACATCAAGCGCAGGAAAGGGAAACTTGAATCCACCAAAGCAAGAGGATAAATAGATGAAAAGGCTAGTGTTTCCCAATCCACTACGCCACCAGATATTACTCGACAACATATCAAGATTTTGACAAATATTGTGGATCTTTCTCCCCGTGCGCTCATCAACTTTAAGGACATGGGTATACGCAACGATCAATATACCAAGAGTTCGAAAATTT